>PVLC010005399.1:44820-76775 GCA_004027655.1 Graphiurus murinus
GCGCACGCTTGTAATCCCAGCATTCGGGAGGCTGAGACCAGAGGATCCGGGTTCGAGGCCAGCCTCAGCTACCTAGTGAGGCACTCCGCAACTTAGTGAGACTCGGTTTCAAAATAAAGAATAAAAAATAGGGCTGGGGGTATAGCTCGGAGGTAGAATGCCCCTGAGTTCAATCCCCAGTACCGCAAAAAAAAAAAATAAAAATAGAAACCAAGATGATAGAGAAAGGCAATTCTATGACACATCACCCAGGCCAAGACAGGGCCTAGTACATACTTACCTCTCAAAAGTATCTGTTTGCTGGGGCATTCCTGCTCGAAGACGAAAATGGAAGGAGGAGAATGCAGGCCCGTCCCCCCACATCTCACCAGGGCCTCCCAGACTCCAAATGCCTCTTCAGTGTGTTTCTGCCAATCTCAGTCCCCTCGGGGCTTTGGCACATGATCAGCTCTCCAATCGCTCAGGTTTCTTTTCAAGTGTCCCCTGACAAAGAGGCTTTTTATGACTCCGCCTAAAGTTGATAGCTCCTTCACAGCGCTTATGAGAATCTGAAATTGCCTCCTTTTTACAGTCCCACATAGAATATAAACTCCATGTGGACAGAAACTTTGTCCTTCTCACACTGAATTCCAAGTACTAAGAATTTCGCTTGACACACGACAGATCCTCAATAAATATTTGTATAAGAAATGATTTGCTAACAAGTCATTTTATAGCCGGTTCTATATGCCAACCACTTCAAAGCATTTTGGAACTATGAATCCTTGCTTAACTCTCATACCAGTCCTAGTATGTAGGTTCTATCACTAACCCATTTTTTATATGAAGAAACTGAGGCACAGAGAAGCTAAGTAATTTCCCTGGGGATGCCCAGCAAGTGAGTCAGAGGACCAGGAGGTCTGGCTACAAAATCAGAGCCCTGAGCCCCACAGCCAATATTTGATTGGGGCAGCTTGCCTAGTGCATGATATGTGCAAAGTTTTAATCCCCTTCCCTGGCCCATATATCTATATCTCTACGCTTTACCCCTTTCTCATTAGTACTGAACACATTGTCTGATTCTAGAGATAAGCAGCCTAATTCATTGTGATTCTTTAACATTGTTGATTTTAGCCAAAATGCGAAGTATGGTGCAGAGGCGCCTGGGCAGCATCCTCTAGAAAGTCTGGGATTCGTTCATTAATAGGCTCAGCAGCTGCCGGTGAGGGAGCATAGCACGAGGACTAGCTGCTTCCGGTCACATGCCACTTAGACCGTGTGTTTGAAAATCACCCCCAAGATGCATGTCACCCCAGGAGACAGCAGTGTTAGAGAAATACATTTTTCATTTCTTGTATTGGTAACACCTATTATTGAAGGCCATCGCTGTAGATGATGCATAAAGTAGTATTTCTCATTTATTTTTTTCAAGGTACCTGGGCTTTTTGGATGCAGGATGTCTCTACCTCAGGACTAACACCCCCAGCCCTATTTTGTTTTTTGAAAACAGGCTCTCCCTAAGTTACTGTGCACTGATGGCCTTGTACTGGGAACACAGCCTCCTAAGTACAGGCACGCATTACCATGCCAGGCTTCTGGTTTGTTTTCTAATCCAGTCAACACACCCCGAGTCCAGTATTGCTCTCTAGACAGCTGTTGGCTGTGGACATCGTATGGAAGCAGCCATAACTAGCCTGCCTCCTTCAGCCCTGCCCACAGCCCTCACATACCCAAATCCAGAACAGGAAAACCTTTACAGTCCGCTAAGAACTCCCAAATGGAACACAGAGAAGGAGCTTGCTGCACACCAGGGAGGCTCTGAGTGAACCCTCCAAAGCACCCCTTGTCCCTGAGACACACGCTACTGTGAGGCTGTGTATGCTTGTCATTGAACAAATTCTTCAGGATGACATCCAAGATGCAGTGCCACTGGAAAGGCACAAAGGAAGGGGGCCCCACACCATGCTGTGCCTCCACACTGCACCTCCTGGGAGGCCTCCCTCTCTCTGAAAAGTACCTTCAGTGTTCATGCATGTTCTTTGTCTGCTAGCTCCTCCTTCTTCCAAGTCCCTACTTCTTTGTGATTGCCTGGCCATAACCTCCCAAGGCCTGTCCACCTTATGACTTCTTTGCTGCATTCAGCTTCAAATTCAAGTTTGGCCCCCATGCTGAGAAAGAGAAATGCCTAGGAAAATATCCACTAAAATCAAATACTCTGCCCACCCCCATCCCTGCACTTCCTTCCCTTTCTCCTGTCTTTGCCTTTTGTTCACAGAGGTATCCAGATATGAAATCTCCCAGGATCCAGGAAGGTGGAGGAAACCAGCATGGTCAGTTTCACCAAACAAATTTTAGTTGGTCAAGCCTGTAGGAAGTTAGAGCCAAATAATAATAATAATAATAATAATAATAATAATAATAATAATAATAGGCTGTTTTGGCTTGGCTTTGGAATAATGGGTTGGCCCATTTTACCTACTGGTGCAAGTACCTGCACTGGAAGAGAGAAGTTGTTGTTGTAAAAAAAAAATACCTTACACCCGGTATGGTAGTGCATGCCTGTAATCTCAGTACTTGGGAGGCTAAGACAGTAGTATCACAGGTTCCAGGACAGCCTTAACAACTTAATGAGACCCTTCACAACCTAGAAAGACCCTATTCCAAACAAAAACATAAAATAGGTCTCAGGGTATAGTTCAGAGGTAGAATGCCCCTGGGATCAATTCCCAGCAGCCCCTCCCTCAACACACACAAAGGAAATAATTTGGAGAGATGTCAACATATACTAATGTAGGAAGTACAGATTTCACAACATACTCACACATCCTTTCTCACCATTAAAAAATGTATTGAGCAAGACATGATGATGCAGACCTGTAGTCCCACTGTTTGGGAGGCTGAGATAGGAGGATTACAGGTTCGAGGACAATCTCAGCAACTTAACAAGATCCTGTTTCAAAATAAAAATAAACAATCCAGGGTTGTGTCTCTGAGGTAGAATGCCCCTGGGTTCTATCCCCACTACCAAATACATACATACATACATCAGTCTCTAACCTTAACTAATACAAGTTCACATCTAAAAGAAAATCTGATCTTGAATCCTCAGTCTCTCAGTTTGTGAGGCTGAGGATGAAACTTCAAGCTGTGATGGGGTTGCCACTAACAAATGCCACCTTTAGAGACAGCAAATGTCTCTGGCGTTGGCCCCCTCCCAGTGCTCCCCAGGAAGGCTCATTCTTGAGGGAAGAAAGCAGATAAGAGTGCATGCCCGCTGCAGCCTGGAACAATGATTCCCAATCATCCTGGCTGCACAGTGGGATGGCCGGGGTCTCACCTCAGAGATTCTGATTTCTTTGCTGTGGGGCACCACGTGGGACTGGAAATTTCTGAAGGTCCCCAGATGGTTTTACTGTGCAGCCAAGGTCGAGAATCACTGGCTAGGGCTTGGGAGCCCTCAGTCTGAGTAAAGACCCCAGGGTGGAGCAGAAAAGCAACTTACAGGACCTGAGCAGAAGTCTGTGGAGACAGGAGAATGGCCAGGGATACCCCCTTGTGCTGCTCCGACACTTCCTCACCAAATGCCCCAGGGTGGCACCTCCTGGTAAGTCAGGCACCTGTGGCAGCCATTAAGAATAAACACTTGCCCTCGTTCAAGTTCATAACTGCCTTTGGATCCAGTCAGTGCCTGTAATTAGGATTCACTGCAACTCCGGGAACGCATGGCCCAGCCCCAGCCCAGTCTTCCAGTGGCCTCCGCATTAGCCCAGTGATTTAAAACCTCAGTGGACAGATTCACCACACCTAATGCGCATCTCGTGGTGGGCTGCCCTCTCTGATGTCCACTGAGGAGGAAATGAGTTATGGCCTCAGATGCAAGACTGAGAAGCTGCTGGAGGAAGTCACAATTCTGTGCTGGCCTGGATGGGCAATTTGAGAAGGTGACAAGGGAAACTAAATCTGTCTCCCTTCGTCCTTCAAGTCTCCTGCCAGAAACCCATCAGCGCCCACCCTGGCTGAGTCGCAGCCTGCCCTGCCTGCAACGGTGCAAGGGGGTGGGGGGCTGAGCATGCTCACGAACCTCTCTCATAATGCCAGGACAGAGACAGTGTAATTAGTCTTCACTTTCACAAGTAATAAATACTCTCAAATTAAAAATACATTTGTACCACTCCTATCACCCCCGCATAGATCATAACATGTAAATACACATTCCACTTGTCTTTCGCTAATCTTTTACTTTATATTCTCCTGTTGGTCAACAGGGCATGCAACCATCTTCCTATGTTTCTTGAGATAATTAATATTCTTGAAAATGTGTAGGTTCTCCTTTAAGACTGAATGAAGGGCTGCTGCTGAAGGCAGTGGAAGCGACTGGGAAATCGGTGCCTGATTTGCTTCTATTTGCCAGCAAGATATTTGAGATAGTCTTCTTGTCACAAACAACCAAAAGTTTTGGGAAAGCTTAATCATCAAGTGAAAAGAACTGCAGACATGTGGAATTGGAAGACTTTGGTTTGAGTCTCAGCGGATGCATCAAACTGTTCTGGGACTTGGGCCATCAAGTACCTCCCTGGGGTTTGGGTTCCTTTGTGAACTGGGAAGACTCTCATCTCACCTATTCTTACTGCTAGAGCTATTAGCAGGTTCCCTACTAAGGAGGAGAGGCCGAGTGAGGCAGGGAGCAAGTGGCAGGAAATAGAAGGCATCGGGCAGGGGCCACAGAGACCAGTGCAGACTTGGTTGGAGGAGGAAATGAGGGGCAGGGAAGAGGCGGTGTTCCTGGAGTGCAGTGAGCCCAGGAGCCTCAGATGAGGGAGCTCCAGACAACAGCTGACGTTGTGGGGGATACAGGTGCTACCAAAGCAGGGAGGGACCTTGAGACAGTATACCAACTTTATTCTCCAATTTCCCTTAGTAGGCTTCCAATGGCCACATCCAACCTGCTTGTCAGCCTCTGGGCCATAGGCAGGGCAGAGAAGACTGGGAAACGGGTGGGGGTGGGTCATGACCTGCATAGGGGCTTCTGCAGAATAAAAATCTCCATTCTACCCCAGGGATGAAGACGTACCCTTTCCTTGCAAGGACTTTTCAAAATGCCTTGGAATTCAGCTCCCTTAAGGAGTGAGTGGGCAAAGCCCCGGATACCGGTGAGAAGGGAAGTTCAGCTTTAGGGAAAGTGGTAATGGATAAACTCTGCCTCAAGAAAGTTGATGAGTGAAAGGTCATTTGTTTTCAAAGGATCCCTGGCACTAGGATCCTTGCCAGGACACAGCAGGAAGCTCCAGCCCCACCCCCTTTACCCTGAAGTCCAGGCTGGCAGGGGCTGGAGAAAAGGAAAGCCATAGAACAGCAAGCTGGGGAGAAGGCTTGCTTTACAAGGTCTCGCTGGCCACCAGGAGCAGACTGACTCCTGGTGCATACCTGCTGGTTTGGTTTCTGGCAATTCAATATCGAAGAAGAAATATGACATCTAGGGCAGACACCTGAATGCCTGTTTAGCCCTGGAAGTCCTCAGCGAATGCCCCTGCCGTGTTCTCAATTTCATTTTAGAATTGATCTGGTACCTGAGTGGATCTTGGAGGCTAACCCAGCCTGTTTGACAGATGAGGCAATTGAGACTCAAAGACAGGGTGTGGCCAGAGAGATCCCAATCTAGTGCTCCTGACCCCTCATCAGAGCACGGTCCATGTGAAAATGTTTGAGAATGAGGTCTTTGTCATGCTATAGAGAAGCAAAGAGGACAGGCTCTAGATTCAGAAGGCTTGCGTTCAACCCCTATTGTAGTAGCTATGTGAGCTTGGGCAAAAAAAATATTTCATCTTCTAAGCCTTAGTTTCTTCATCTGTAAAATGGATCCTAAAAAGTATTTATCTGTCTCAAAGAGTCATTAAAAGAATGGGATAGAGCATATGAAGTGCTTGACACAGACTAAACATTACAAACATTTCTATCTTTTCATCAGAATATCACCATGAATGAGAATAGCTCTGTGTTCTGTGTTTTCTCAGCTAGGCTGAGCGTGCGTCTCTTGCTGGGACCTGGAATCCAACTGGGTTAGAGGAGACACTGGAGTCATCCCAGAGCAAAGCTCCAGTCATCATTTCCTGGAGAGTGAAAGTGTGTTCTGGAACCACCCTGGGGATGGGTGTAGAGGTAGGACAGAAAGAGAAATATGAATGGGCATCTCCCGCTACTGGCCTGGACTTGGGCAAAACTGTGAAACTGGCATATGCACAGGTCACCAGCATCTAGGAGCGGCTGCCATGTTTCTCCTCTGGCTCCTGCCTCCCTGGTCCAGGGCTGTTTCCATGGAAACTGCAGACTGATGCCCTGCTCCAAGGAGCTGACTCCTGGCCTCCATGGGGGCACACCAGAGAAGCACATCGCATAGTGCAGGAGGAAGGGTTCTAGCCACTCCCTTTCACCAGGCCCTTCAGTACCTTCTTGCTTCTCTTTACCCTTCAATAAATTTCAGCTCATCACTCACCCTTCCCTCTGCTCACCAAATGGGGTAGAGGTCCTTCACTATCCAGCTATACTTTGGAATCAATTCCTACATTGAACAAAGTCAAACAGGGCTCTGTTGCCTGGGGTTGGTGAATCATTACAGAGTAAAGGTACTCCTGCATCTGCCAAGGCCAGGGCTAGGGAGACCCCACTGGCCAGAGGACACAGCCTTCAAAAATTAAAAGAAAAGAATAAAATTGCTCTTGCTTCTGGATGAAATATCCTGATAATCACAGGAAAGGAGAGCTTGAAACCATAATCATAATCATCTTTGGTCTTTGCTTGTGTAGACCTGGCCTAAGGCTTAAATTTAAACCCATGGCGATTCTAAAAGCTGCATGAATAGCTCATTTTCCCAACCAAACTGCCATATAGGGAGACAAATAATTTAAGGAGGGACAATGCCTCACCAGTATGCACATATTAAAGGTTTAAAAATCACAACCCAGGGAGAGAAAGAAGGAAAAACAAACTTACATTTCTTCTAGCTGGAAAGTTTACTTCATTCTATAGCTGTCCATGGTGCCCCAGAAAGGAGATCTCTTTTCCCTCTGAGAGAGGGAGCCAAGAGGCAGTTCCTGCCACCGAAGAATGTCAAGGTGGGAGCCCCTTTTCAGAGGGGCAGAGGGGGTAATTTAGAGGGTGACAGTCCCCGCCATGGATTCCCAACTGGAACTTTACAGTGGCTGTGCCGTCCTCGAGTAAAGCAACCAACCAGATGCTTACCAGCATCAGTTTCCTGCACATGATGTCTCATTTCTGACCCCAAACCCACTTCAGCACTTGCACAGGACATTATATTTTCTGAGTGTTTCATCGAACACTCCTTCCCCTCCCCCCACCCCAGGATCAATGTATAGGTTATAGATTATGAATCACTCAGGACTCAGACCACAGTTCCTCTTTCAGTTTCAGAATGAGAGCCGTTGTTCCCCTTGCCAGGCTTTTAACCATGAATCATCATACATTTTGAGACAGACAGCGATTATTCATTGTCGAGTTAGCCCATCTGAGTTTATCAAGAATTTAAACTGGAAAATGTGTATACGTGCCCTCCTGAGGCACCATTCTAGATACAAGAGAAAAGTAAAAAAAAAAAATATATATATATATATATATATATATATATATATATATATATATATATATATATTGTTGGTCCAAGAAAGAACTCAGAACCTTTGCTTTTGATTTCCTCACTAATATATGACAATTCCAGTGAGACTAATAATGCCATTCTGTGAACCTGCCAGCAGATAGAAGGTACCACATTATCGTGGTCTGTTTCT
The DNA here is from genome assembly GCA_004027655.1 of Graphiurus murinus. NCBI lineage: Eukaryota > Metazoa > Chordata > Mammalia > Rodentia > Gliridae > Graphiurus > Graphiurus murinus. Next base: position 52,599 of record PVLC010005399.1, read on the forward strand.
GAGGACAAATAAAGTATGTTGTTGCTCTCCAGTGTTCTGCGGAGCACGCCACGCTATAGACAGAAGTGTTTCAAGTCAACACAATATGAAAAAATTCAAAATAAAATGAAAAGTGTCTGAAAACAAACCAACATAAATATACAGCAGTCCTGTTAATTATGATTATTTATGATCATAAGAACTGGCATCATTACTGTGGTTTCCTTTCCAAAATCTCACAAACTTGTTACTATACAGCAGTTTCAGAGTCCTATAGGCTTTGAAAGGTGGCATGCTTCAGGCAAAAGTCATTTTTGGCAGGAATGATATACATCCCGGGCACGAGGGCTTGCTCGCACACATGTACATACATGTGCGACATAGACACACAATAAAATCTGCTTGGACCTTCCAGCGTCCTCCAGCATTAAACCATTGGTAATGCATTTCAGATGTCTCTGATGAGAACCGCCAATCTATTAAACGAAGTGCTCTAGTCACCTGCGAGGGGCCTGAAGAATGATCTAAAAATCTGTCCCTGTGGGAAAACAGCCCATGGAATATCACCGACAGCACTGAATGTTTCATCCGGGATGACAGGACTTTCCTCTCTGCAGCCCCTCCTCCTCTGCCCCGCCTGCCACTTCCTCCCCCTTCTCCATTCTCCCTCTACTCGCTTGACAACTAGTCACAACCACATCACTGCCGTCCCGCTGTCCTTGCGAGCTGACCTCTGCAGTGCTCGGTGCCCAGTGGTCATGCTGTCCTCGTCTCTCGCCAACCACATCTGACAGGAAACGCAGTGCTCACGGCACCTGAGACGCCCTGGGACTACACAGGTAAACTAGGGAGTCCGTGTTGTCTCCAGACTAACAACAGAGGGAAAGACATGACATCTCCAGCCAGGAGCCCACGTCCGAATATTCAAAAGGTTCATCATGCGGGTGATGAAGGCAGCCCTCTCAGCTTCCAGGATGAGGCCTGCGGGAGGCAGGCGGGGGTGGGAAGGGGTACCTGGCCCTGGCCTCAATCAGGGAAGGGAGAGAGTGTGAGGACAGTGAGCCGATTCGGAGGGGATGCAAGCAGAGGAGCGTCACCCACTTCCCTGCTCCTGAGCCCCTCCCGGGCAGACTCCAGTGCCCTCAAATATGGGTAACCCCTGGGGTCACTGAGAATTCAGTCTGTCTCGGGGTCACACCTGACCACCAGCACTAAGGAGACAAAGAAGATTTATTAGTGGAGAAAGGAAATCTTTTGGTTTAACACACACACACACACACACACACACACACACACACGGTGGTTTTGAGTTGCTGTATTCTCTTGTAACTCCTTTTTGGTGAAGTGTTGGAGTGCAGAAAAACATGAAGTATTTTGACTGAAATAAATGCTTTCATGGAAAACAGAGAGCCCTAGAGAATATTCTAAGACTTGAAGAACGTCATACTATTTTAAGCAGGTGACAGTAATGTCACTGTCTGAGGGGTTAGGGTATTTTTTTTTTCTAGACTTACAAGAGGAAAAAATAAGTTTGCTTCGAATGGAGAAAGTTAAGCAAAGAAGCAACACTTCCAAGTCGCATGGATAATTCAGACCACAGTGACACATTTCCCTGCTCTTACTCTTTGACAAAACTAACCAGTACTGTCGGAAGAGAATGTTTGCTAGCTCCAAGCAGAAAATGAAATGAAGTACAAACACTCTTCCAATCACTCTGAGTTTTCCAGCTTTTATTGTACCACCCACATGGAGACAGAGCTGCAATGTGTACAAAAACTTCTCCCATTTTCCCTCTGCTTATCATGGACTGAGCAAGTTTAAGGCAAATGCAGCAACATACTTTAGACAACCTTGAGCTGGAAGCTTGCTTCAGACTACCCTACTTCTTATTTTCCTTTGCTCCTTTGGTAGTATTAAATAGTAAATAAAAGGGTTGTTATGGTTTGGATATAGAATGTCTCCTGGAAAAGCTCTTATATTAGCAATGCCAAAATGTTCAGAGGTGAAATAATTGAGTCAGGGTTCTAATCTCTTCAGTGGATAGGTCCACTGATGGGTAAATAATTTGAATGGATTTACTGGTAATGGATTTACTGGTGGTAACTATAGGCAAGTGGGGCATGGCAAGAGACAGGTCTCTGGGGATGTGGCCCTGGGGATTATATCTATACCTGGTCCCTTCCTCTCTTGTTTTCTCTTCTTCTGGAAGCTATGAACTGAACCCCTGCCATGCTGTGTTGCCGCCATGATTTTTCTGCCTTGCAGCCAGCCAGCCATGGACTGTGAGCCAAGTAAACCTTTACTCCTCTAAGTCGTTTGTGGTATTTGGGTCACAGCAACTGAAAAGGGTAGCTGGCATTTTGAGGCTCCCTCCTAGTACCATGGATGTTAATGGAATCTTTTCCTTTCATAAATAAAAAGCACTGAAATCTACGGAAAGGAGACTGGCAGAGATCTTGTTAGCGACCTCACTAGGACCATATCTGCTTCCTGGCTTCCTCTTCTCCCCAAGTTGCTTGCTTCTTCAAGCCATTTTGTAGCTATGTGTGAGTGGCTCGAGGGAGTGAGGACCAGTCCATCCAGTGCAGCCCTACCTTTGGGTTCCATGGTTACTCTCCTCTTGCCCCTGGAGCTGGAGCAAATGAAGACACCAGCTTGAAGAGCCCTGCAATGGAGTTCCCATCCCCACTGTCTCCTCCTGTCACCTTCCCATTCCCAAGTACAGCCTGTCATCCACTTCCAGAGATGTGTGACAGGACTCTGAGTCCAGGATAACCTCCAAAAGATGATAGGGACAGAGAGTGGTCCACAAACACACCTCTGCTCACCAAGATCCTGCAGCTAAGTTAGATACATGACCTTGGACAAAGATGTCCTTCTCCAGTTGTGATCAAATAATCAGCTTCTTCAGAAATGTCCAGCTCCCTGGAAGCCATTGTCACATAATGGACCAATCCCTTTGCTAATGAAAGCATTCCTTGGATGAATTGAGGTTGGTTGACTGTACCTCTGAAACCTCTTAAGAGATTGAGATTGCTAAACTGGAAGTAAGCCCGTGTGTGTGTGTGTGTGTGCGCGCGTGCGCGCGCGCGCGCACACACACACACACACACACACACACACTTACCCTGCCTTCTCCACTCTAGCTTCTACCACATTTATGTCACTCATCAACCAAGACTCGCCTACACAAAAATAGAATTTTCCTTTGCAGAAACCTCACCTTCCAACAAACTATTGGAATAAAAAAACTCTTTGACAACCCATCTGGTGTTATCTTTCAAGATAAGCCCCAAACATAGGTATGTCAGGGATGACATGGCCTCAGTGACATCAGGACCTTAGGGTACCACATTATCCTGCTGCAGCAGACTCCTGCCTCCTGCTAACACAGAAGTGATGCTGTGGTCTGCCACATGCCAGCGCATCAACCTGGAGAGAGGACACCCCTCAGAGCTGAAGTCCAAAAAAGTATCGCTCAACTGGGAAGCAAGGGACAGGCAGCATGAATCCTAGAGTAGAGTTTCAGATTTACCTGAAAAAAATTCCAAGCCCCAGCCAAGACTCATAGTCAGCATCCCTTTCCAGGGCCTAGGGAAAGCCCTCACCCCACTCCCAGGCCACTTCCCTGGCTAGTCAGATGACCAGGTCGGGTCTCCAGCTCCTGAGAGGCACATTGCCTAGTTCCCCAGAGAATGTTCTGCCTTCCAGGTTTTCAGAAAACACACTCAGGGGCAAGAAGAAGAAAATAATGTCATTTGCAAGAAAATGGAAGGACCTGGAGAACATTATGTTAAGTGAGATTAACCAGTCACAGAAAAATGAAGGGACATATGTTTTCTTTAATATGCACAAGCTAGGGAGTAACTGGGATACCAGAGGGACTCCAGACAATGGAGGAGAAACCTCAGTGGAGCAAGGGAGGTGTCTAAGGGAAGGGGAGAGGGAAGACTGAGGTTCATTATTGGAAATACTAACAGCAACATATGTACATATATGAAAATCCCAATGTCAATCTCAGTACTCTGTATGGGAGGGGGGAAGATGGGAGGTTGGGGGTGGGGAGCTATCAAGTGCTGTGTGCATGTATGTCAATGTCAACATGTTATACGTTATGATGTAATACCGTAATGCACCAATAAAAACACATGGGGGGGAGCAAAAATAAATAAATAAATAAATAAATAAATAAATAAATAAATAAATAAATAAATAAATAAATAAAAGGCCACGGTTTCTGTAGTAAAAATCTAAAAAAAGAAAACACTCTCAGGGTTTCCCTCTTTGTGTGACCTGTTACTTGTGTGTTTTACCCCAGTTACTGGGAGCCTCTTCCTAGATCATGTTCCAGTCTCAGAAGATGCTTCCAATGAGAAAGTTGAGCTGTGAGCAGATGTTAGAAACAATCATGTGCAGCCAGTGCTGGAAGAAGAGAGAACATCCTATCCATGTCATGGGACTTCCCAGGCCTCTCTAAGGGGGAGACATTTGCACAGACTCCAGTGACAAGGAGGATGCAGCCTGCCACCTCCAGGTGGGGGCACGAGCTAGCACACAGTCCCCAGGGTGGCACCAAGATTCATTTGCTCACAGTACAGAAAGAAGAATCCCATGGTTGCAGTAGATGAGGAGGGGTAAGAACTGTAGGCGCAGAGGGCAGAGAAAGGGACAAAAATGAACTCACATGAAGCCTTGTACTGATGGAGAGACAACATTTTATTTTAAATAAATCAAAAAGCTATTATAAGGTTTTGGGCAAGTGAGCCAAATTCTCGTTTGCCAAGAAAGCCAGGAGGACCTCCGTGAAGCACGTGAATTGTGAATGGGAAGGGGCAGGTGTCGGCCTCTGTCCTAGGTGAACCATGAGAGCTTGCCCAAGGGTGGGCTCAGGGTAGGTGGAGAAGTAGACATAACTGGAATGTGCTTGCAGGTTGTGTTAGTTTCTGTGGCAGAATACCTGAGACAATCAATTCATTAAAAGCAAGGTTTAAAGCTGGGCGTGGTGGCACATACTTGTAATCCCAGTACTTGGGAGGCTGAGACAGGAGGATCTGGGTTCGCTGCCAGCCTCAGCTACTTAGTGAGGACATGCGCAACTTAGTTTCAAAATAAAGAATACAAAATAGGGCTAGGGGTGTAGCTCAGAGGTAGAATGCCCCCAGGTTCAATCCCCACTACCACAAAAGAAAAAAAAAAAAAAAAGGAAGGTTTATTTGGCTCATAGTTTCAGAGGTTTCAGTCCATGGCCAATTGGCCCGGTTGCTTGGAGCTGTGGTGACACAGTATTCCATGTGGGAGAGCATCATGGCAGGGGAGGCCTCTTCACATTATTGTGGCCAGGAAACAAAGAGAGACAGAAAGGAGTCCAGGTCCTGATATCCCCTCCACAGGCACACCCTCAGTGACCTAACTTCCTTCCACAGGCCCCACCTCTGACAGGTTCCACCACCTCCCACGGGCTGTGGGGCCAAGTTCAACTCATGGGCCTTTGGGGAGTGTTTCACATCCCAACTATAGCAAAGATGGAACAAATAAGATATGGTGTTGAATGGGATACCCGTATGTGGAAGAAGGCAAGAGCTTTGCAGGGAGCAAAGAGTCAAGGATGGTGTTTCTGTCATCTGCCCATCCACCATAAAATAATCCTGCATGAAATAAACACCCCAGACACGGAAGCTTGAACTTTGCAATTTAGGCTGAACTTGGCTGGGCTGTTTGGGTTCTGACAGCCCTTGCTCGCACATTGGCAGGACGTTAGCTGTTGGCCTGGAAGGAGGGCAACTGGGGCACTTGGCTCTTGTCCTCCAACAGGTGATCCCAGGCATGTTCCCACAGGAAGAGAAGAGCCTGATTGCAAAGTGTTTTTCAGCTCTGCTAACACCCCAGTGGCCAGAGCAAGTCACAGGGGAGATCCCAGCTTAAGAGCAGGTGGCACTGCAAAGACATATGGAGATTTGGGGAGTGAGGAATTCCATTCGACTTAGAGTCAAGCATTGGATTCAGTGGGAGTTTATGGGAACTGCCCCTGCCTGATGGGTAATTCTTTTCTACTCTTAAACAAAATTCACCAGGCTGGAGTTCCAAAGTTCCAAGACCACAAAACCTTTAGATGATGATGCTAATGAACTTGCATTCAGGTGGCAAGATGGCAGAGAGCAGTCCCTGCCCAGCCCCAAGGTGACACCAGTCACCAGAATAGCTGTTGCTGTCTGTCATTTGGCAAACGACCTCCCTCCGTCTCCTGCATCCACGGCTCTCCCCTCCACTTTGGGACGAGCTGGAGCTCCCATTTACCCTGAGATACTCGCCGATTTTATGCCGATCGTTAACTAAGAATATTTCCCTCCAGAGATTTATTACATTAATGAGCTCTGAAATTACTCATAGCAATTAAGTATATTGTTTTTAAACTCTTCTGAAATCATCAAAACACACTGGTTGTTTTTCAGAGAAACATAAATAAAGGGCACAACTTATCACCAAGATGAACTCAGCCGCCGGCTCCCTTCATCCTGGTTTGGGGAGTTTCTGGTCCCCAGTGTCCAAGATGGGGGCGTGCCTCCTTGCTGAGGGATGCCCCACATCCCAGCACAGTGTATCTTTCATTCTCAAGGGAGTACTGAATGTCGAGTCTGAGCAGCCAGGCATGGGGAGGCTCTGTGCCTTGGATCATTGTGGGGGCTTGTCCTGCAAACTGCCCCCCAATCACACACAAGAAGAAGAGGGTGAACTGAAGACCCCAATATCCTGGTTCAGGAGGTCACCTACTCCTAATGGTGCATGTCATCACTTCTCCTGAACCCCTTGCCTCCCTGGGAAACAGGGCACCTCCCACCTAACACAGACCTGTCCCCATCCTCCCACTCCATAGCACAAACCCAAATGCAGCTACCTTGGAGCTTCAGGTGGGGTCCCGATCGCACTCCCTCCTCACCCCTCCTTGCCAGGTCTCCAGCATCATTCTCCACAGGCCATTTCCAAGGGCAGGAGCTATGAGCAATTGCTCAGATGTCTAGCTGCCTGCATTCAAATACAGACCTTGACACTCACTAGCTGCCCCACATAAGGATTCCACTAAAGCACAGTGTGTGGACCAGTGGATGGTCCTCTGAATAAATAGGAACCCCTTGCAATGTATTTCAGGGACCTGCCCACAACTCCTCATTTCACTGTCCCTGCTACAAGATGATAACTATCAATGTCCACTTTATATATAAAGAAACTGAGACAGACAGCAACTAGTTCACCCAAGTCCACCTAGGCTGGGGTCTGTGCCTGTCCAGGCTCTCTCTCTGTGCAGGTAGGCACCCCGAATGGATTATACCATGGGCTCCAGGTGGGGTTCTGCCAGTGGGAGCCCAGGGAGAGGTCAGAGGGAGAGAGGAATGGTAGAGTGGTGCTTCTGGGGGACACTCTCACCAGTGTCTCTTTCTCTGTCTTCAGGCTCCAGGTTTCCTCTCTCCTGGTGCTTCCCTGACTCCTCCCCACAACATATGCTTCTAAAACTTACCTGCTCCTTCATAAATGCTCCTCCATTGAACTCTCTTGGGTTTGTATCCTTTGAACTCTGAGTGTACTATATGCTTCCTGCCAGGGCCTGACCTCCCAAAGCAAGACTCTCACCACTACTCCACACTGCCTATGTCCAAGGTACCAGGAAACAAGCAGCTTGACACAGGATGGAAATAAAAGTCATTGGCATGTGTTTTCCCTCTTCAAGGACTTAAGAGGCCCTTACAGTCTGAGCCTCCACCTGGGCTTGTGCAACTTGCTGGCTGTGCTAGGAAAGAACAGAGGATCGCCACCTGCCGTGTTATGAACACCAACATTGCCCCTGCCTACCCACAGACACCTATTTGAGTGCAGCCCAGAACAGAGTGCCCCATGCTATTGCTGCTCCACCTAGCCTGCTTGCATCCATTCCCATCTTTAAATTGCCCCAGAGCTGTTGGGACCCCCAGAAAAACACACATGGAGCCCCTAACATCTGGCCTTTTAGAGCTGGGGAAGGTACCCTTTGGTACTAGATGCACAATGACTCTGGGAGTTTTTATTAAGTTAAATAATAGTCAATCTCTGCTGCCACTATCAATTGCCCCAAGGATAATAACCCAGGGTCCTTTGCAAGTCCATGGCTAGGCACCATTTGACCTCGCTGGTAGGACTGTGAATATAAAGGTGGTTGCCTTTAAAAATATTCATAAAAAATGAAACCTTTCTAGAAGCTAAGTGCCAAATATGCAGACTCCACCTTTTCCTATTCTCTGACAAGCTTTCTGTGCCAAAAAGTGTAATAGTTCCAATATCCCCTTAGTTCGACATGGAATACAGCATCCACATTAAAGTAGCATTGAACCATCCCCCAGAAAATAAACTAACAAAGAGGCAGAACCATTGGTTTCCATAGATTGTCCCTAAATCCCAGACATGGGAAGAGGTTTGAGTAGCTGTTGGCATGGGGAAAGGGTTGTTTCCAGCTTTCAAAATGGGACCTTCATTTTCAGAGTATTGCAAAAACCAGGAAGGCTTTCTAGTGCCCATTCACTGACCTCCCACTTTAAGCACAACACACACCAGTGCATCCTAAACTGGATACCCATGAAGAGCCAGTGAAATCAGTCTGTGCACCTGGTGCAGGGTGCACTCCTACAATCCCAGTGCTCAGGAGGCTGAAACAGGAAGATCTCGGGTTCACGATTGGCCTCAGCAACCTAGCAAGACCCTCAGCAACTAGCAAGACCCTGTCTCAAAATAAAAAGGGCTGGGAAGCAGAATGTCCCTGGGTTCAATCCCCAGTACAAGAAAGAGAGACAGAAACAGAGAAGGAAATTAGTTTATGAATAGCATCCAATGCCACAAACAATGAAGAAGAGCTATTGAGGAAAAGACTGGAGCCCCTCTTCCCAGATCCCTATGAGCACCAAACCCCAAAATCCTGAACTGCATTGCTCCCCACTCCTCACCTCCCACCTCAAAGTAGGCATGTCTTCACTGAGATAATCCATGGATTGAGCCACATAACTAAACCAAGCAGGACCAAGGCTCAACATGGGGACAGCCCAAACCCCCTATGACCATATTTGGCCAGAATGACGCATCCAACAAGAGCCCTTCGCTAAGACGAGCTAACAATGGCGCCACAGAGAGACCCCTAGCCGTGGCCAGGCTTGCGGGCACCATGATATGACAGAAATAAAACTAAATTATATCACTTGTCATCATTAACAAAAATTGTCATCTCCGTTCTTCATTTGAAAAGCACTATATTTAATGAATGGGTACTGAGTCATGACACGTAAATGACTAAAATATAGGAATTATACTGAGGTCAACTAACGTATTTTTAAACCATGAAATTAAGGGACCTATTCATGCCTGCCGACAAGGCCACTCCCAGTCATTAGGGTCCTCCGCACCGCTGCCCATGAGCCCTGAGAAACAGGAGCACTCTTCCAGAGGGAGACCAAGCTTCCGTTCAGAGGCTCTCCGGAGTAGTTACTGATGATTAGAAAGAGGTTGGATGATGGGTACCAAAATACATTTAGATAGGAGGAATCAAATTATCATACTGCACCCCCACAAATATGTGCAATTAGTATGTGTCAATTAATGATAAATAAATAATAAAAATAGCTCTCATGATTGAGATGAAATCTCGCTACACTGTCTGTGAGTCGCTGGGCTTTTTGTGGGCATCCGATGAAGGCACTGCTGGTCCCCCCAAAAATGAGCCTCACTCCAAAGGAGCATCTTGTGGATTTATCATTAAAGGTAGGGGGTGCTCCAGCCCTCCCGAGCTTCCAAAAAGGCTGCCCACACTGTCAGTACACCAGGAAAATAGCTGGCCTCACCTGCATTCAGCTTCTTTAATTCCTTCCAGGAAATTGAGATGCCTCAAGGTTCAACCTCCACAAAAGTTTGGAAGAAAAATGGTAAACAAAAACAAACAAAGATGCCCAGATCATCCAAGAAAGCTGAGATGCAGGACACTACCTTCCAAGAATTCTATACCTTCAGGTTGAGGTGGGCATGATTTCATTTTGCTACCCTGTAGTATCAGGTCTTTTATGATAAAGGGTGTTCGAATTTTCTTTGGGGGAGCCCTCACCCTCCATTCTCAGTCATGAAGTTTGGGTCAAGTTGACCTCACCCATGCACCAAGATTGAATGCTAATTGTCATGAGTCAGTTATGACATGACTTTAACCCCATGTTAAGTCTTTAACCCCAGGAATTAATGACTCAGTCCTGGCCAACTAGTTGTGATTGTGCATAAACAAAGATTGTAACTACCAGAAGCATATACATTTATGAAAGGAGGGCTTAGAGCTACTGAGGCGAGAAGATAGCAATAGGTGGAAGCTGGCAATGAAGCCATGACCAGTAAAGCTCATGGTGACATATTTTCTAATCGACTGGATCAAACCATACCTGAAGCAGATGTGACCTGGAACATTTTGTTTACTAAGGCCAAAAATTTTCTCCTTCTGCTTAATCTAGTAAGAGTTCTCATGATATGCGGTGTTTCAAAAATGTGGGTGTTCCTTTCCAGAATCACAGATAAGCTTTCCAATCCCTTCCCTCCAACGCATATAAAGATGACTAAACACAAATTAATACTGAAAGATATCTGATAACAGCAGCAAAAAGAAGCAGCTCCATCAGTACCAAGAACGGAGCCCACGGCTTCCCAAGAACAGAGAGTCAGGCTAACAGTTATTCCAGAGTAGCCCCTGCCACTCACACATGCATACACACACCCCTACGTCCCTCTTCTTATTTGTCAAGTCCCAGGCCATCCTAGTCTTTAACACTTGAATATTACTCCTGCCTTGAACTACTACTAATTAACTGCCCCCTGCCAACCAAGCTCACTAGCTCTCCGGAGCTCTGCAGGGGGTAGGTGAGGAAGAAAACTGTGTAAAATTCCTCCCACCCAAGTTTTCCATAAAGGGACTGCATGGCTCCTTCTGAACTTGATCACATGCTATGAGGCAGCCACGGCGTTAAAGGAGGCCTACAAAAGGTAGCAGTACTCCCTACCGCAGCAGCAGAGGGACTCTACACCCAGGCTGCAGCCCCTGACAAGAAAGAGAAGTTGAGGAAGACTGCACTGCCATTCCTACCTTTCCATCGTTCAGAGCAGAGCACAAATGGAATTCTGAGCTCTGTGTGGGTGGAAGGGGCCTTAAATGCCATCTACTCTGACCCTTCATCAAATGTGTGACGTCCTCCCCAATCTCTCTTACAAGTGGCCATATAGTCTATGTTGAATACTTCTGGTTATGGGGAACTCACTCCCTACCTCTCTCAGAGGCAATGTCATCGTTGGCCAGTGCAGAAAGGGCTGGTGAACAAAGGTCACACCCTTGTCCTGGGCCTGTATCCACATCTCTGAGCACCGCTTGGAGGTACTCAGAGCTCTCTGTTATGTCCTCCCCTGAAAGCCCTTCACATATGGAAAGCCAGAAATGGTGATCTCCTGGGTGTTCCTATGTCCACATTGAATGAGTCTTGTTCCTTTCTCATCTAGCCTTGGCCCTATGTATCTAACACTGTTCCAGTCATCAGCGTGGCAGTACACAGCCCCTTCACACTCCTCCATTGTTCTCTAGGCTGTACACTCACTTATGAAACCACAAGTCCAATAGAGATTCCGACAAATGGAATTTCTCCTCCTCATTTTTCAACAAAGGTAAGGTAGGTTCTGCTTATGAGAAATCTGGCTTATTGTACTTTTATATGGCCCCGACCCCTGGCACCTCAGGCTGGTGAAGACATACGTTGCCTCATGGTGCATTAAGAACATGCCAGCATCTGTTGGGGGGGGGGGGGGGGCTGGGCTTCAGAGATGAATGTGTAAGTAAAAGTAAAGGCTACCAAGTTGAAACTGATCAATGTAGGCCACCCATCGCTAATTGTCACCCGGCCATTTTGCTTCCAGTAGTCACGTGGTGGGTGACAGCCACAGACATTGATGGATTCTGACCCAGACTAAAAATCTGGTTTCTTCAAACGAGAGAAAGGCAAGGAAGTCAGCCTCCCAGCGTGAGGAGCGGGGACGGAATGAGGGGCATCCCTGACAGCTCAAGCTGAGGAGGAAAATTAGAAAAGAAAGCCTGCTCTACCGCCATATATGTGGAAGCCAGCCGGGACAGCTGGAAGAAATATTGCCCAGCCAGCGTCCCCGGCCAGAACTGTGATCCATGCTTGCGTACGGCTATCAATAACCCTGCATGATTAATGCTAATGATTTATGTTAATTTTGCCATAAGCTTTATTTGTGCTGGGTGTTGAACTTAAGGATGTCAAATCATTCCTGAGGAGGTTGTTAGAGATTTTTAAAAGCAAAGTCTAAAATATAACATCTGACATTCCATAAATCACAGCCCCGGCCTCCCCAGTGTCCTCTGTGAGATAAGGGGTGCCAACCCCCACTCAGTGGGCCTCTCATCCAGCCACAGGTCCTGGGGAAAGGATTCCACAAAGGAAAGAATGGTCCACCCCAAGCTTGCCAGTGGCTCTGAGACAGACACTCCCCCTCCTGCAGCCTCAGTTTCCCTTCTACAGAGTGGGGCAGGGGAAAGGCTCTGTCCACTTCGCACAAAAGCAGGAAGGCTCTGTTCTCCACAACACCCCAAACACAGAAGCCCTGCATTCTCCAAGAGCACTGGGAGTGAGCACCAGTTGCTCCCCAGGACCTACGCATGGGCTGCAGGGGTTGTTACCTGTCCACCATGGTGCCACCCAGTGGCCCCTTTAGCACCTCCTCTATTCATTGCCAGGAACTAACATAAGCCCCTCTGCTCAGCTGGCCCCATACAAGGACCTGGGACCCATGATGAACAAGGAGGGGTCAAGCCCAAACTGCAGCCTCAGAGACCCTCTCAAGTACCAAGTGTGGCAGTGGGCAGTGCCGGAGCACAGTGTGTGCCTCCCCACAGGGGCCAGCTCAGAGGGACTCCAGGGAAATGAAAAGAGGATGCCAATGGCCAGCCCTTGCAGAGGCGCTGTGACAGCCCTGATCAGCAGTGCAACTCACTTAGGAATCTGAGCCACACACAGGTCAGAGGCCTGAGAGCCCTGCCACCCTGCCCTGGCTGTTCCCTGATCCCCTCCTGAAGTTCCACCCGGGGCTAGAACTGTCCTCTGTGCCCCTGGCCTCCTTTTGAATCCAATAATCAGAGTTCCTTGATTCAAGGGTCCCTTGGAGGTCCAGGAGACTGGTAGTTTTTCCACCTGTAAACTCCATCAGCACCTGTACTACCTAGGAAATGAATCTCTTCCTGCTCTCTGATGGACTCCAGAGCTAGAAGCCCATCCTTCCAGGCCTCCCTTCCCCTCCCTCCATCTCATCTGTGCTAGAAATTCATTATCTCTAGCTTTAAAGCAACAGTTTCTATATGAGTCTGTACCAAGAAGGAAATATTCTATCTGCTTTCTGAGCTTCCCCTGATGGAGCTCCATGAAGCCGGCATGGTCTGGGCTGCACTGCGCACACCTGTCAAAACGTATGGACCCTGCCATTTATCAAATAATCTGCTCTAAGAACAGATAGGCACTATCAGCAATCTGGTATTGATCTGTACAGGCCCCTGCTATTGTTCATCCCCGCATCCCGAATGGCAGCAGGAATTAATGAAAGAAACAAAACAATGCATACCAATCACTCAGCTCCACAACTTTGTTTGCCGCTCTCATTAAGTTGGGCAAAGTTTCCCCAGTGAGCTCCAAAGCTCGCTTGGGAAAGGCCGGCCCAGGACTTTGGAGTTCTGACGAGCCAGCAGACCCTCTGCTGCTCTCTGCCTTTGCCCGACCTCCACAGGCCCAGCTTCTGGATGGCCTGGCTCCTTTTATGCCTCCAGAAGTGACATGCTAATAGCATGTAAGAACCCCTCCTGGGTCTCTCTCAGGATGTGAGAAGAAATAGCCTTTCCTCTGACAGACTCTCAGAGCCTGTGTCTAAGCTTCCCTTGTCCAGGGCCTTCTGCAAGCAGTCTGTTAGCACTGGGGAGGGATTTATCTGCAGATGGTATCTATACGCCATTAAGAGGAGGGTAGGCACCACCAGAACACAAGAGCAGGTACAGGTCCCAGCCTAACCTCAAAGTCAGGTTCAGCAGCAGCGAGCGAGGCACCTGCCAACTGTCATCTCTGGGTCTCCTCTACGATAAGTCCCTCTTCCCCCCACCTACCCCTACCTTACATCACTTGTGTCCGAACCTGAGCAGGATTCAAGAATCAGTTTAAATAGTGACTTCTGATGGCTTCTTTAGTCCTTCCACGAAGAACTGATCTCCTCCTTCCCTGAGCATTTGCCATGCTTTACCTGGGCTATAAAAAGTTATAAACTTTAGGTCTCCTCCAACCGACAAGACTCCAAAGGAAAAGGGAGCTGGGTAAAATAGGAAATAATTATAATCCTTAGCCTCTGAAGGTAGAGATGTAGCTATAGTCATATTTATGGCCCTTCATAGTGCCTAACACTAATAACAGTAGGTGAGGGAGTGGGTGGGTGGATGGAAAGATGGATGATGGACAGATGGATGGATGGATGGATGGATGGATAATGGATGGATGGTTCTAAAGGAAGTGTAATGAGAACTCAAAATTACACCAGTCTCATGACCGTCAGCCAACAATGAAAGCCAGAGATGAAGACTTAACTTGGGTCACACAGAGACAGCCCTCAAACAATAGACAGAAGTAATAAACAAGACCGCAGACTCACAAATCCCCATGACAAACATTCTCACCCCATTTCCTGGAAATCTCAATGCCACAATGGGACCAAATCACTACTCTAGACTAACCAAGTCAGTGAGCACATCTGGACCCATGCCACTCCTGAGTGACCCAGAGTCCTGCTCTATTTAGAAGGGTCTCTTGTAGACCTGCCTCAATTGTCTATATGGGGGTACAGAGGGAACCATGTGCCCCCCACCAGGCAGGGAAAGTAAGACCTCCCCTCTTTGGGAAGCAGAAAACAGTGGAGCTTTCAGCTTTGCAAGAAAGACAGGAGATAAAGCAGAGATACAAAGCAGCACTGACTGAGGACTCGCTCAGGTGAGCAGGGCCCTCAGGGGGCGAGAGACATTTCTAGTCTGCAAACGCACAGACCAAGAGGTCAGGCTGGGTCAGCCAGGCATGTGACAAGCCATTCTCCAAGGACATGTGGCAAATCTCCACATGTGCTCCTGTGCAGAGCCCTCAGAGGTCAACTCAGGTGTGGGGCTGTTCCCCTTCACCTTTTCCCTGAGGCCACTGGACACTGAGCTACACCACACATCTGCACTGCCAGATGCCAGAGCCACAGCCACTGCTCTTTCCAACTAAGACTGACAAGTGTGGAAGGGGCAATTGAATGGGAAGAGAAGATTGGCATGTGACGGGAGAACAAATAAAGAAAATTTTGTTACTGTCCTCAAGGACCTCAGAACACAGTGGCACAAAAGGGCACAGTGACCTCCTATCATAAAAGCTTATGGTCATAAGAAGCCACAGCAAAGACCCTGTGCACAGGGGCATCTCTCTGCAGGAATTCTGGGGGTGTGCAGAATGTCAGATGAGATCTCCAAATCCCTCCTCTATGGTTTGGTTATGATTTGAGCATGTTCTCCAAAGGTTCATGTGCTGGAAGCTTGGTCTCCAGTGTGGTGATGTTAAAAGGTGATAGGCCTTTTTAGGTTAGGGCCTAGTAGGAGTTGATTGGGTTGTTGGAGGCACTGCCTTTGGAAAGGATTAAGGTAGGTATCATGGGATCCTAAGTTAGTTCTCAGGCAAGCAAGATCTTATAAAAGAGCCATCCCAACCCTTCCAGTTTCCTGTCACCATGCAATCACTCTGGCCAAACTCCGGCCATGATGTGATATAGCAAATGTGGCGCTCAAGAGGCTGAATTAATGGGGCTAACTGACCTTTCACTTTCTCCAAAACTGCAAGATAAATAAACCTCTTTTCTTTATTATAAAGTTACAAGCCTTGCATATTTTGTTATAGCAATGGAAAACAAACTACTACATCTTTCTTTCTGAATTTTCAAAATATCTCTTGCCCAGTGTCATCAGTGGTCAGGGAAGGGCTTGGGAGAAGAATTATGTCTTCTTAAGCTTCTTTGGGAAAATGCTGCCACGGTCCAACTGACCTCAGGAAAGGACTATTCTGTGAAGGCTGATACATTCTGCACCCTCTCTTTATTCAGTTGTAGAAATACAGTATCCCTGGCTCTGCTGGAACCCAAGAAGGTAGGAAAGAAGGACAAGCCCTACCTGGTAATTCCTGTCCCATTGCAGCAGAGTCCATAAAACCCCAAGAATGTGCTGGAGAAGAAGGGATTGGGAAGGTAGAGGGGACCTTGGCAAAGGACATGCTATGCACAGGCAGCAGTAGAGAAAGAAATGCGCCAAGTGGAGGCAGATGACGACCATTTCCAAGGAATCCCTCCGAAATCCGAAAGAAATGTGGGTGGAAAAGGCCTCAGCAGCAGGTCATAGCACATCATCTGGTGTCCTAGTTAGCAGCTCTTCATATGCAGACCCACTCTGTGAGTTCAACTCTGATTGCACTGGGAGCTAGTAATGAGAAAGCCAACCCTCAGCAGTGTGCTCAGTGTTCCAGAGAAAGCCATTAGGCCTGGTCCCCATGCTGTCATCAGCCACTGAGGTGACACTGCATAGAACCTGCAACAGCCCTCCTATGCAGCCCCTGACGTCACCTTTGGAATTGGAGGCAATGGAAATAGGACAGGCTACCACACTCAGGGACCCCACTGGAACATTGCTGGGACATGAGTGTCACAGGACAGAGCACATTATGAGCTCAGCATTAGACCGCTCTTATTCACCTAGGTGACAGCTTTGCCTGAAACCCCCACACTCCTGGCCCTGCCCCTTCAGCATCCTCCTGCACCTCTGGGCAGCCACCATTGTCCCTTGGAGTGCTGACACTTTCACACTCGCAGACTCTGGCCTGGTGTGCACAGGCCCTCTCCTCTAGCTCAGCTCCAAGAGAGGTGACAGAGCAGCAGAGTTGGACGTCATGGCACTTGGCCCCTTGCTGTTCCAGAGACAGCTCTGGTGAGCCGGGAGCTATGGTGCCAGGACTCTGCAGTCATCCCTCCGTGGGAGGATACTGCTTTGAAAACAGTTGCTGCTCATGGCCCCTCTAATCAAATGGGATGGCTGCTTGATGGCTTCCTTTCAGGACCCTGAGGGACAGGGTCTCTATCCTGCCCTCTTTTTCATGGCCATAGGTCACCTTCACTTTGGAAATGAGCTGCCAGCTTTCTGGGGATCCTTGCCCAGGAAGGGTTGACCTCTTTCATCCTCTTTCTAACACCAGCAGGTCAACAACATCCACTTCCCTAGGTGTTTCAGTTTGGATTTGAAATGTTCCCCCAAACCTCATGTGTTAGGCAATGCTGGTAGGTTCTGAAGCCAGGGTATGAGTAAAAGAGGAGGATCACTGGCGATATGGCCCTGAAGACTATAGCTGTCCCTGCCCTCCTCTCCCTTCTCCTCCTCCTCCTCCTCCTCCTCCTCCTCTTCCTCCTCCTCTTCCTCCTCCTCCTTCCTCTTTTTCTTCTTCTTCTTTCTCTCTCTCTCTCTCTCTCTCTCTCTCTCTCTCTCTCTCTCTCTCTGTCTGTCTCTCTGTCTCTCTCTCTGTCTCTCCTTCCTAAGCAGCTATTCTTTTACCACACCCTGCTGCCATGCTTCTGCCTTGAAGTCAGCCAATTGTGGAATGAACCTCTGAAACCATGAGCCAAATATACCTTTCCTCCTTTAAGCTATTGTCAAATATTTGATCATAGTGACACAGAACCTAAGTAATATACTAGGAAGTTAGCAATTGCACTTGAATATCTGCTGGTATAGAGCCTCGGGTGACTCACTAAGCAAGGGCAAGTAATAAAGAACGACCTGGTTCCTGCTTTTAAGTATCTCAGGGAAAGAGAGTCAGAAGGTCACATAGTCAGGTAAGGAGACGAAACCAAACCACAACCCCACATTCCCAAGCAGCATTGATTCAGGAATCAATGCCTGGGTCTGGGAAGACACTCTTTGGCAGAATGTGTGCATGAAGCTGGACTCTATAACCAGAGCACAGAAAGGTATGCTGGGTAGGACTTCCCCATCCTTCCATGGGGTGCTGCTGTCATGGGAATAGGGGACACTCCTTGGCAATTGGGGCATTTCATGCTGCTCAACCCCAGGCTGCCTCCCAAGGCCTGTCAGAACACACTCAGGAAAGGCTGGATGAGAGGGCACCCACACAATTTCACCCTCTCCCCTCCCTGAGGCCAGGATTGAGACCACACAACAAATCTAAGATGTGAAAGCTATTACTACTTTTTACCTTGAAACAGGGTCTCCCAGGGTTGATGAGAACCTCGCTAAGTTGGTGAGGCTGGCCTTACACCTGCAATTTTCTTTTCGCAGTCTCCCAAGTACTGGTATTACAGGCGTATGCCACCATGCCCAGTTTATTTTTCGCTTTAATTAGCCAACAATTAAACATCTGAAGATTTTACTTTTTTTTTTTTTTTTTTTTTTTTGGAAGTCTGCACTACCAGTTCTATGTAAGCAATGGAGGACAGACAACACTGGATCATATTCACAATAGGGGGCTGTGTGTAGCTCAGTGGCAGCTAGCATGCACAAGGTCCTGGATTTTATTACAAATATATATGTATATATATGTAATTTATATATATACATAATATATATATATATTCTCCACTAAGGTAATAGGTGGCCATAGCAAACCCTGCCTCCCAGTGACCATAAAATGTGTGGTTTTGGAAAATTAATTAATTCTCCTTTGATGATATTCTCCTGGGCCTCATCAGATCACAGTGAAGCCACTTGAACTTAGGTGACTCTGGGAGAAAACTTTTCAGAGAGGCAAGGCCGTATCTCTGAGTCCCTTTGAAATAAGACCAGCATCCTGGCTGCCCCAACCTTCACTGCAAGGATTTCCTCCGTGGTGCCTGTTTCCAAGAGGCAGACGGGCTTGCTTTAAATGCAAAGCGGGGCTGTGATTGACTGCAGAGATCCTGTAAACAAAGAGGGTTAAAAAAATAAAGCTAGGCTTCCTGTCTGCCCTTTGCACACTAACAGCCTCTGTTTGCTCGGGCTTCCACATGAGTAACACAGGCGCACTGATTTCTATTACACAGAACATTAATAAGAGGAAGCACTGACCCTCGATTGCCCAGAACCAGGTAAATGACGGGGAGGGAAAGGGGCCGAGAAATGGTAGGCATTTTACACCGCACGACTTGAAGGGAAATGCGTTGACTATAAAGATGACGGGTGTTGTAGCACTGAGGAAAAAAACATAATTTTTCATTGATGTACGGCAGCAGGGCTGGAAGGAACACAAATACTACAGTAGATCCATTAACTGGATGACAAGAAACAGTGTTCACATCCACTCACTAAACTGTTTTTGATTCTTTAGTACCAACATGCAGAATGATCCTTACATTATGTTGCCAGGGAAAAACCTTAAAATGCATTTATTTCATAATGTAACTTTCTTGTATTATCATAATAGAGCCATAACAGTTGTTGCAAACACTATGAGGTCTAAAAAAACACCTAAGTACAGTTATTAAATTGGAAATTTTTTAAAAGGGAGGAATTTGGAGTGTCTACAAAAGTAAAGCTGCTAGTGGGAACAGAGATGGTGGCCGGTGACTTCTCACCTTTGACTTCTTCTGGTCATTGAACTGCAGACCATGAGCAACCCCAGTCACAGCCAGAGGGTGCTGGGGCTGCCTCGTAGAGCAGAGGGAAAGTGTGAAGTCACTGGTGTCTGGCTGGTCTGTGAAAAGTGTGGATGGCAAGGAGATGGGACAGCAACAGCTCTCTCTTGACTTTTGGCTTCTCTATTTCCATCATTCACTCTTTCCTCTTCTTCTTCTTCTTCTTCACCTACTCCTTATGCCAAGGTCTGTATGCCCCATTTACACCCTGGGGGAAAAAATGCATATTTATGGTATATGCCCAGAACATACCCAGACACTGTAGATAGGTGATTGTAAGCTGCATGGTTGCTACTGCTCTCCCCCACCATAGCCACACATGCTCAGTGACTCTGAAGGAATCAGTCCTGAGTTGGAATCTTGGCTCTGCTTTATTCGTAGGCCCTCTCCCAAGTAATAGTTACTGTGATGATCACAATTACAGACAGTGCACCTATTTCACATACTGAGCTCAGGAGTGAGGAGTGGCCACCCCACTTGGAGGGACAGGTGGCCAGTGAGGGCAATCTGGAGGGCCACGGCAGAAGCAGAAACAAAGTGTGGGGAGATCAAAGAGGCAAAAGAGGGAGGCTTTTCAGAGGAGGCCCATTGGGAAAGCTGGGATTTAACTGACAGAAGGTGGCAAAGGTGTTGCAGCAAAATGAGCAGGTGGACGGGGGAGGGATATGCAGGTAGCATGTGGGACTGGCTGAGCATGAAAAGTATGTGGTCCTGAAGCTGGAGAGAAGGAGGGAAGATTGGTGAATGGAGAAAGGTTGCTTCCAAAGGCTCAAGGGTCTCCCCAAGTTCCTGGGTGATGGATTGGGAAGGGCCGGTGGAATGGGAAGGAAAGGACTAGAGTGACCTCTCAATTTATTTCCTTCTTTGGATGCCTGTGTGGTTGGCATTCACATGGGGAGAAGAGCCAGTTTGGAGGAGATAATGAGGTAATGAGGACAGGTAATGAGATTGAGGATGATGGCCATGCAGGCATCATGGACAAGGCTGGTCTTTTAGTTGAAAGAGTGAAAATGTTAAGGGATGCATTAGCAATGGCAGAAACTAGCTGGCACTGGGAGTCACTGCTGGGCAGGTGTGGATGCTCACTCTGAACCCTTTATATCAGACAAGGCCCTGCCAAGCCCAAGGAGGCTGTGTATCCACATTTCACAGAGAGAGGGAAAATAAGTCACCCCAGATACACAGTACACACTTTGGCTCCAAACCTGGACTTCGCCAGCTCCAAAGTACATTCTCCTAATTAAGATTGTTTCTTTGACTCTCATAAAAGAATTTTGGACAAATTTAACACAGTTTGTTTGAGCAAAGAATAATTCCAAAATTCTGGAGCATCAAAACAAAAATAGATTCAGATGGTATTTATAAACGAACAACAAAAAAAAAAAAAGCAGAAAATAGCAAAATTGGGGAACAAATAGTATACTGGTCATTTCAAATTCACTTTCCATGTAAAATTTAGAGCAGAGGGGACTTCCTTATCATGCTGGATAAAAGTGGTCTTTTCTGGGATTTAGCTATTAGCTCTATGTTCCAATTGCTTGGAAAGTCATACATACAATTTGGTTTCAGCTTGGTGGCATAGGACTTTAGCAGGAGTGATTCCATTTTGGTTTGGTCTGTTGGGGCCCTGTGCAGGAGCTCAGTTCAAATTGGCAGACTTCTATAAATTTCATTTAACAAATCTCAGCTCCTCTGTCAACATCAGGGAAAGATGCAATGGCCAGGGCAAGAAGTGTGAGCTTAGGAACCCATTGGGACCAACCATGACATCACCACAGCAAGCCACTTGGAAAAAAAATGAAATGCATCTCTCACCCATGCTATTTTTAAAAAGAGAGAGAAGAGAAAAACCCTAGGCAGATTCAAGATTGAACTGTGGCAAAATAAAATCACAAAACCCTAGGTGAAAATTAAATGAACATTTCTATGATCTTGGGATGAGGATAGTTTTACAAAATATCATTGTAAAGCCACACTTGCTGCCCAAACTGTCACCAATCACCTGCCCATTCCTTTGGCTGAAAACAGCTGGGCCTTCAAGACCACTTTATTAAGATGCAGATTCTTCCTATGGGTGGGTGAGTGAGTGGGGGGGGGCTTCCATCCAAGTAGCCTATTGGCTTTTTTTTTTTTTCCAACACAACAGTGCACAAGAGGAGGGATGGTCCTTGGGCAAATGCATACAACTTGATTTGCATGTGGGAAGAGGAGCTTTAGGGAAGTTACCCTAGGGACCCCAAGGAAGAAGGGTAGCCTTCATGATTTCCAGGTTGCAAAGGGGAATTTTCCTACTGTTTCCTCCCCATATGCACCAGGAATTCAAATTCCAGGAACCTACGAACCTCTGCAAAGGTCTCCCTGTGGGCTGTGCCCTGTGTTGCAGGTGATGAAAAGATAATTGAGAATACAGATGGACTACCCACCTAGATTCAGTGTCTAAAGGGGAAGAAAAGATCAAAGTCCCTGAAATCATTACATCTGCCAGCTCTCCTGTTCCTCCAGTCTTCATAGAAGTGGCCTATCCCTGTGGCTTTTCCACATGTTAACAATGCAATCACCTAGTTTGGCACAAAAAGAATCCTAGAGGACTCAGAAATGCAGGTAAAAATATCTGTTGTCTACTAACCACTGAAGTTCAGTTCCTAGGCTTCAACAAAGGCAAGGGCTGCTATGGCCAGGTTCAGCTCCCATTCTCTATTGACTGCCTAGAAGGAAACCTAATCACTAACATACACTCTTTAAAGCTTAAAATCTTCCATTTTCTGTTTTTATTTTTTGTTTTTGAAGGCTTTGTCTATTTGTTTTAATTTTCCAATGATGAGGGTTTATGCTAATGTGTTTGCAACATATGTGTTGTGTGTATGTGTGTGTGTGTGTGTGTGTGTGTGTGTGTGTGTGTGTGTAAAATATACTATTACACTGTTTCTTGGGTAATTCCCATGAATAATTTGACATAAGACGTATGCATTGGAAAACCATCAGATGTATTCCACAGCCAAGAACTGGATCAAAATTAAAGGGCTGGCCATCCGACATTGTTATCATACCGAAGCAGCCATAAATTCACTGCAAAAAGCAAGATCCCTGGTCCCCTGGAGCAGGAGGGTCACTGGAAGCAAATCCCAAGAACAGGGTTTTATTTAATTGAGAACTAGATATCTCTGGGATTGTTTTTCCTCTCCCGAGGAAGGTCACTTTGCTGTACAAGCATGTCACCTCCTCCTAAGTAATTCTGTCCCCTGATCAGACCCAGATTCCCTTTCTGCATCACGGGTTCCCTCTTCTGTACTATAGGGACACAATCTTCCAAGCCAATATTTGGATTTCCCACATCATTCCCCACCCCTCGAGCCCATCTCGCCTCCTCTCCCCCTCAGTCAGGTACTCAGAGGCCCCACTCATTAGCCACAGAGTCACAGAGACTCACATGGTATTAAGATGGTAATATCATCTTATTGGCTATTAACACAAATGTGCCAATAAACTCAGTGCATAAAAATTATACATATTCCCTCAGAGTCCATAATCCCGAACTGATACAGCATCATGCAGAATACACTTCCCCAAAAGTAGTACTTAAAGTCATGATGCACAAATTGAATTTTAAATAAATTTCCTGAAACATCACCAGTGGTTCTAGTCACATTAGCTATATACATTTGCTAAAAATAAAGTACAGCATGGCAGTGACCATCCCAACCCCAAAAGGATGGACCCAGTGGGGTGGGTGTCTCTCTGCCTTGCCCTCCAGTCATGCCAGAGGTAGGCTCACTACACTATATATGTGTTGGATACACTTGTGAAAACAACCCAGTGTCTTCCCCTCAAGGGTTTCTCCTAATTATCAGTGATCATCAGGTTCTAAAAGTCAGTTTGTCTTCACCTCATTCTCTATCAAACAGGAGATGTTAATTGCGTTATCGCCCTGCCAACACCCTCTGAAAAGATGGTAGTGATGTTAGCAGTCTGCCTCAGAGCCAATCAGAGCAGGTCCAAATTTAGAACCACACAGTGATGTGTTCCCCAACTCCACGAGTGTGTAAACACTTAAAACACCATAGGAAAAGGGGTGCCGGGGAGGCTTAAGGCCAGACCTGCCCTTTACAACCCCTCAAAATCTCTAGCTGGTTGGGCCCTGGAATCCAATGCTATCCAACATACATATATTTACATACACACCAAAGCTGTGAAAAACTAAAAGTTCCCACCACCCAGCCTCGTTCTGTTTTTTCTCAGCCCTGCCCATGCTTATAGTCCAGGGTTAAGAAAGAAAATCAAAGTGAAGCTGTTATTGTTTGGATACAAAACTTCCTCCAGAGAAGCTCATGTGTTAGGCTCTACAGCCCGGTTCCAAGCTGGAGGTGGATCGCTGGGTGTGTGGCCTTGGGGACTCTGTCCGTCCCTGCCCCCCCTTTCTTTCCTCCTCCTCCT
>PVLC010005400.1:0-10289 GCA_004027655.1 Graphiurus murinus
CACGCTTGTAATCCCAGCATTCGGGAGGCTGAGACCAGAGGATCCGGGTTCGCGGCCAGCCTCAGCTACCTAGTGAGGCACTCCGCAACTTAGTGAGACCCTGTTTCAAAATAAAGAATAAAAAATAGGGCTGGGGGTATAGCTCGGAGGTAGAATGCCTCTGAGTTCAATCCCCAGTACCGCAAAAAAAAAAAAAAAAGATGGTATTATCAAAAAGATATAATTTCCCTAAAATCTTAATTTGGTTTTCCTGAAATTAAACACACATCAAAATATTTATAAAGAACAAAGATCCAATAAGTAATGCTACTTTTTTTTTAAAAAGGATTAAGTATACAGGTTTAGGCCCTTCAGATATCAAGATTTATGAGGAAGCTATGTAAAAATCCAATGTGTTACTGATGCAGGATAAAAAGAATACAAAAGAGTTCCCAGAATCAAAGAATTCTTGGTGAATGAGAGCCTTGATACATGATAGTATTTTTTTTTTTTTTTTTTGCAGTACCAGGAATTGAACTCAGGGGCATTCTACCTTTGAGCTCTACCCCCAGCCCTATTTTTTACTCTTTATTTTGAAACAGGGTCTCACTAAGTTCATTTTCTCACCTCACAGCAGGTTAGGAAAAGAATTTCT
Organism: Graphiurus murinus; assembly: GCA_004027655.1. Lineage (NCBI taxonomy): Eukaryota > Metazoa > Chordata > Mammalia > Rodentia > Gliridae > Graphiurus > Graphiurus murinus. Next base: position 635 of record PVLC010005400.1, read on the forward strand.
TAAACACGACACAAAATGTAAAACCCATGAAGGCAAAAATAACAAACGTGACTCATATTTCTTAGTTTTTGTATGATCAAAAACTGCATAGAAAAATTAAAAGATGAGGCCGGTCATGGTGGTGCATGCTTGTAATCCCAGTACTTGGGAAGCCAAGACAGGAGGATCACAGGTTTGAGGCCAGCCTCAGCAACTAGCAAGACCCTCCACAACTTAGTGAGATCTTGTTTCAAAAAATAAAATTAAGCCAGGTATGGTGGCACACGCTTGTAATCCCACTACTTTGGAGGCTGAGATAAGAGGATCACAGATTCAAAACCAGCATCAGCAACTTAGTGAGGCCCTCCACAACTTAGTGAGACCCTGTTTCCAAATAATAAAATAGAAAGGGCTGGGGGTACGGCTCAGAGACAGAATGCCCCTGAATTCAATCCCCAGTACCACTAATTAAATAACTAAATCAATCAACCAACCAATCAATCTATCAATCAATCAACAAAAAATAGGCCTGGGGGTGTAGCTCAGAAGTAAAATGCCCTTGGGTTCAATCCCCAGTACTACCCTACCAAAAAAATAATAATAATAATTAAAAGATGATAGTGAACTATTGAATATCTTCAATACTAAGAATAAACAAAATACTGGCACTCAAAATGTATTAGGAATTCCTACAAATCAATACATACAACAATTGTTATTGTTTGAAATGTTTCTCCCCTGTAAAATTCATGTTGAAATTTCACTCTCAACAGTCTGAGAGGCAGGAGCCTAATAAGAAGTTAATAGGTCATGAGGGTAAATTATTGCTGCTATAAAAAAGGCTTTCGGGAATGAGCTCCCTCTTCCCTTCTGTCTTGACCTTGTGAAGACACAGCAAGAAGGTCCTCACAGATGCTAGCAAAGTGATCTTGGACTTTCCAGCCTCCAGAACTGTGCCAATGAATTTCTGTTCATTATAAATTATCCAGTCTGTGGTATTTTGTTATAGCAGCATAAAATGGACTAATACAGCAATCAATAAGCCAAAGATATAAAAACCCAATTCACAAAACTAAATGACCAGTTATTTATAAAAGTTATAAAAAGTAGTCCAACCTTACATGCAAATAAAGAATAGAATTTTTTTTCCTGATCTTTCTTTTTTGGCGAAAGGGTGCTAAAGATTAAACCTTGGCCCTTAAATGCAAATAAAAATAACACTGAATATTAATTCTCACCCACTAGATCTGCAAAAATTAAATAAAATGATGAAACATGTAGAAGAAGGGCAGAGAAAAAAGCTCCTCTCATCTCATTATTGTTATGTGATGTGCCAGGGTGTAGTGAAAACTTAACCTTATATAACTAAAAGTGGTCATTACCCTTGACTACTAGAAAGTAATTTCTGTAGATATTCTACCTAATGAGAATGTTTTTGCTTGCCCAGGGGATCTGGGTACCAGGCAATTCAATAGTGAGTTATGATATGTCCTCCCTCACTTAGGAAGGACAGGATACTAAAGGTATGAGCCCCACTTTCAGGAAGACAATATCTTATCAAGTACCATTAAAAACTCTGAGCTGGGCATGGTGGCACAAGCTTGTAATCCCAGTACTTGGGAGGCTGAGACAGGAAGATTACACATTTGAAACCAGCCTTGGCAATGTAGTGAGGCTCTGCAACTTAGTGAGACCCTGTTTCAAAATAAGAAATAAAATCAGGTTGGGGGTAGCTCAGAGGTAGAATGCTCCTGGGTTCAATCCTCAGTGCCACAAAAATAATTAATATAAAATTAAATTAAAACTCTGGACACCAAAATTTCAGGTGGAGTACCCTGATTGGCAATACTTTGTATATACTGTCACACACAGTAGTCAGGAGGAAGTAATGTCATCCATGACTCTATGGCATAGATTTCCAAACTGGGTGATACTGCCCCAGGGAGATGCTGGAACAATTGGGGGGAGGCGGGAATAGTAGCCTCAGGTACAACTGGGGGGAATTGAATAAAAATAAAGGAGTGATGGAAGCAAAAGGAGTGCTGAGTGTTTTGTTTTGTTTTTCCTTGGAAAAGGGGTGGTGAGCTGATAAATTCGGGAACCTCTGCTCTATGGAGAATTACTCGACGTTTCTCTGAAGCCTCTTCTTGAACTTTGTCCAATGTGTTTCTTCTCCGGGGTGATTTTAATTATACCTTTCCTCTGTAATGAACCATATGTAGCCAAGATTGTTAACAGTTTTTAGTGAGTTTTGTGACTCCTAGCAAATGATTGAAGCTGAAAGTGACTTTAGAAACCTCTAGACTTGCAAATGGGGTCAGAAGTCAAAAGTGAGAGCAATATTATAGGGACAGTTCTCTTGGACTTTGCAGTTTGGTTAACTCTCAGTAGTTGGATTCTAAAGTGAGGTTTGCTTTAAAAAAAAAAAAAAAAACAGAACAAACAACACCACCAAAAAAACAAAAACAAAAACAAAACAAAACCCCAAAACACCCTGACTCGCTGAGAAAAGAAAGGATGAGAGTTGGGGTTAACTAACCTTTGAATCCCAGATGGGCACATGGTATGGAACTGCAGATATGCTGTTATCATTACTGGAGTTAAAAACTACCAAAAGAATTTAGAAATGATGGATCCAGCTCCGGGGGAGTTGGTTCACTGGATGTATAAGGAAATGCAAAATAACAAGAAAGAAGTAAAATGCACGACACCCTGGTTATTGTTTTCTGTAACAGCAAGTGTTGAAATAAATCCTTATGATGAGCCAAACTCGCATTCTCGATAGTCTAAAGCTACAGCCTCTAGTCTCTGGGCCCCTACCATACTGGGCCAAGCTTGGATTCTCACCAGCTAAGCTACAGCCACTAGCCTTGAAGTGGCTTCAAAAGGGAAAAATTATGCTGAAACAGAGCAAAAGTTAGAATGATTTATAAGAAAATAGACAAGAGAAAGGGAAACAGAAAGACTAGACTCAAAGTACTTGTCCTAACAGTGTGGAAGTCTTTAAACAGTAGGAAATGTACATTGAGGAAAGCATCTGCTGGTCCCCCACAAACCTGTTTTATTCACTCTTGTCTGGAGAAGTTCAAAGTCTGATCTCAAATCACCTGGAATATTAGTCCTACAATTTAATCAAAGTAAGTACTAATGAAAAGGTTTAGGTCCCTTGGCCAGTCCTTGGCTGGGGAGTCAAGGCCATATATATGTGAGTGAGTAAAATGGCCAAAGGGTGGAGAACAGGCATTTCTGGAACTCCTTGGTATGGGAGCCCCAGGTACTGTGTTTCCAAAACCAGCAGTGAAGTCTAACTAGGGGTACAGCTAGATTGGGGGTTGTAAGAATGCAACAGTTGACAGGATTGAAGTAAAATTTGAATGAAGAATTGGTTTGTTTGAAAAGGTTTTATGTGAAGTGACTGTCTTCTCTACTTAAATGTATTATGGGAACAGCTATGTCTGATTGGGGAACACTTCCCCTAGCTAGTACTGTAAAACCAAAACCTGCTGATGAAATCCTAATGGAACTATAGTTAAACTGGGAAGCTATACTGAATGCAATGGCTGATGGTATTAAGGTGAAGCTTTGAATGAACACTGGAATTTTTGGAAGTGGCTCCTTTACCTTGAGCATGAATATTGTGTCTGAATGGTCACACTTCCCTTACCTAGCATTACAAATCAGAAGGCATATAAAGCTGCCGTTCTGTCTATACTGACTGGACAAGCTAAATGGGAACCAGTAAGACTGCCCAAAGCCCATGTAGGTCCTTAATTTCTAACAATATAAAAACAGGAGTGCTAGTCAGGTGTGGTGGTGCACGTCTATAATGCCAGTACTTGGGAGGCTGAGACAGGAGAATTGCAGGTTTGAGGACCGCCTCAGCAAGTAGTGAGACTCATCAACATAGTGAGATCCTGTTTCAAAACAAAAATAAAATAGGGCTGGGTATAGCTCAGAGGTAGAATGCTCCTGGTTCAATCCCCAATACTACAAAAAAATAAAAATAAAAACAAAAACAAACAAACAAAAAAACAACTGGAGTGCTGATACAAATTCTCTAAATTCTTTTGTAGAGCACAGATATGGCAAAAGCCTATGAGCACCAGCAATAACTACCCTCACCACCAACACTGACTAAAATAAAATAAACCCTGTAGTACAATTAGCAAGGACAAAGGAACTATTCTGAATGTCACCACTATTCTCCCCATAGAAAAGAGGTAGGCCATGCTACATAATACCACACAATGGAAATTAATCTCAATGATAGACGGAGACAGGATGACTGGCCTTGTTCCCAACCAATTTAGAATCTAGAAATAATCAAAACAAGGCCAGTGCAATATGCTTGTCCATGACAACATCTGGCTTATGAACAAGGATCAATTATATTAGAAAGGCATAGCAAATATCTCTGTAATTCTTACCAATTTGGTCTGTAATGAAAAGGAATTATATCATGACCATATTTTGATGTGGCAGAATGCCAGTATTGTTGCTAAGATTTAATTTACTTCATGTAAACAAGTCATGATAATTTGAGTATTAGTAACTGTACTGGGAGACTGAGTTGAAGCCTCCTCCAACTCTAATAATGATGGAAAAGGATTGCCTGAGGAAAAAATGAATTTAGATAATCATCAACTAATTTCTATGCTACATAGTTCTGCCCAAGTTTATAAATACAAAGATCAATGGAGCAAATAAGTAGTCAAATCAGTAAGAAAAAAAAAAAAAGTATTGGTTTTTTTTTTTTTTTTTTTGCGGTACTGGGGATTGAACTCAGAGGCATTCTACCTCCAAGCTATACCCCCAGCCCTATTTTTTTTTTATTCTTTAATTTGAAACTGAGTCTCACTAAGTTGTGGAGTGCCTCACTAGGTAGCTGAGGCTGGCCGCGAACCCGGATCCTCCGGTCTCAGCCTCCCGAATGTTGGGATTACAAGCGTGCGCCACCACGCCCGGCTAAAAAGTATTGTTTTTAAGAGACAGATCAGCTGTTTCTTTAAATCTACCACATATACTGACTCCTCCAAATGTCAGGCATATTTAGTTATTGCTGTGTCTGTCACATACATGCTATAGCCTTAAATGTGGATGCCCAAAGCCAGGCGTGGTGGCACACGCTTGTAATCCCAGCATTTGGAGGCTGAGACCAGAGGATCCAGGTTTGTGGCCAGCCTCAGCTACCTAGTGAGGCACTCTGGAACTTAGTGGGATCCAGTTTCAAAATAAAGAATAAAAAATAGGGCTGAGGGTATAGCCTGAATGTAGAACGACCTTGAGTTCAATCCCCAGTACTGCATTTAAAAAAAAAAAAAAAAAAAGTGGATGCCCAGACAAAAATGAGAAAGCCTCAGTCCAAGGCCAGGAGATAGCTTATATGGTGAAAAACCAACCACACTCAAAAAGAGGTTTGGCCTTTGCCCCAAAATGCCCTGCCTGATGGTAATGTCTTTGTTTCCTGGGGGGTTTGGTTACCAGGCAATCTAACAGTGTGGTTTATGAAAGGAGGTTTAGGTCTGTTCTGACCTATGGGGGAAACAGAAATTAAATCATTAGCCTAACCTCCAGAAAGGGTTGGAAACTAAAGGTCAGCCACATAGGCAGGATGTAATTGAACCCCAGTAAAACACTCTGGATACCTAAGGCTCAGGTGAGTTTCCCTGGTTGACAATACTCTGTGCATAGTCACACAATTGGCTGGGAGAGGGTAGCACTGTCAGAATTCCACAAAGATAGGACAAGAAGAAACTTTGCATTTATGTCCTTCTATGTCTTCTCTTGGTGAATTTTAATGTGTACCCTTTTCATGAAATGAACCATAGCTATAATACAACAGGATTCACTGAGTTCTGTGAATCCTTCTAGTGCATTATCAAGTCTGACCATGATTTTGGAAACTCTTGAATTAGCAATTAGTGGTAGAAATGAGGGAAATTTCATCAGAACTCTTCTCTTGGATTCTTCAGTTTGGCTAACTTTGAGTAGCCAGAAATAATTCTTTTCCTTGTAGAATTCACATTTTGGTGTTTTTTATTTTAATTTTTTTGGAGAATAGACATTAGCCAACAAATAAATAAAATATATAGGATTTAGAAGATATTAAGTGCCACAGTGGGGAAAAAGAATGGGGCATGAGTTGTATTGGAGTATACAAAAATAAATATGCAAAATATTTACATTATTGTGGCTTATCCCATTTTTAATTATTCATGTACATAAAAGAGCTAACATAACAAACCTTTAGAAAGTCTACTTGCAAGATTGGCTCATGGCCAGTGGACCTATTACCTAACTAATAAAGGCAGATTACTGTGTCTAGGCTGTTACAATGTAATTTACAATAAAGATCTGTTTCCCTCCTATGAATATAGAATTTTACTATATTTTAGGCAGAGGGGGCTTATATGACCAGCCTCCAATAAAAACCCTTGAGTGTTCAGTGCCTAATGGGTCTTCCTGGGCAGAAACAATGCACATGTGTTACTGCATTTTTGTTGTTAGAGAAAGGAGCACACTTGATATACTCCCTCAGAGGAAGGAAAGAAAATGTGGATTTTTCTGGATTCTACCTGTGAATTTTCCCTTTGCTACTATTACTGTTTTGCCATAATAAACATTAGTTGTAAATTATGTGGAGAATGTGACTGCCAGAAACAGGTTAATATTTCTAAAGGTCATGGAAAGCCCTGATTAGACTGATGGACTCAATGAAAGCAGCCTGTTCCTCCAAGATAAACATTCCTGTGTTCTTGCCAACACCAGCTTCCAAATATCCCACTTGTCAAACACTGTTGTCAAGGATCTTCTGCACATCCTCAGCAGTTTTATTGGAACTACTATCTCAAAGACTCTCTACAGCTGTTCTGCAGTTTGCCTGGTTAGACTTTGCGCCTAGCGCTAGAACAGTGTCCATGCCTTAACCTCTCTGCTTTAGAATGAATAAACACTGTGACCAGCGTTTCAAACTAAAGAATAGAAAATAGGGCTGGGAGTGTAGCTTGGAGGTAAAATGCCCCTGGGTTCTATCCTCAGTACGACAAAAAAAAAAAAAGGAAAGTAATGAAAAATTTTTTAATGATTGAGGAAGTAAAACATTTAAAATATCTATACAGCTAGTAAGTCACCAGTAGATCAATAAACAGATGTAAAAGGAGGGTCCCCAGAATGCCAATATGTTCTTTCTGATCTCCTTTATATTCTAAATGGCTTTTCTCTGTTGCTTAAATTTCTTTCTTTTTTTTTTTGCGGTACTGGGGATTGAACCCAGGGGCATTCTACCTCCGAGCTACACCCCCAGCCCCATTTTTTATTCTTTATGTTGAAACCAGGTCTCACTAAGTTGCAGAGTGCCTCACTAGGTAGCTGAGGCTGGCTGCGAACCCGGATCCTCCGGTCTCAGCCTCCCGAATGCTGGGATTACAAGCATGCGCCACCACGCTCGGCTTAAATTTATTTCTTAATGAATCATATTACGTGCATAGTTTGAAAAGACAACCAAGCTACTTTGACCTATTTTCTTTCTTTTTTTTTTTTTTTTGTACTGGGGATTGAACCCCAGGGGCATTCTACCTCTGAGCTACACCCCTAGCCCTATTTTATTTTTATTTTAAAACAGGGTCTCACTACATTGATAAGTTTCACTACTTGCTGAGGCTGTCCTTGAACCTGCAATCCTCCTGTCTTAGCCTCCCAAGTACTGGGATTACAGGCGTGCGCTACCACACCCAGCTACTTTCACCTATTTTCTTTCCCCATCTTTTATCGGTATGTTTAATTATAAAATTAGCTGTTCAAGCTGAAAGCAGTGGCATGCCCCTATAATCCCAGTTATTCAGAAGGCAGAAAGACTGCAAGTTTAAGCCCAGCCTAGGCAACATAAGCAAGACCCCACTTCAAAAAGAAAAATCAGCTGTTCAATTATAACCTTTTTCTGGAGCTGGGCGTGGTGGCGCATGCTTGTAATCTCAGTACTTGGGAGGCTGAAACAGGAGGATCGCAGGTTCAGAGCCAGCCTCAACTACTTAGTGAGGCCCTCCACAACTTAGAGAGACCGTGTTTCAAAATAAAGAATATAAAATAGGGCTGGGAGTGTAGCTCAGAGGTAGAATGCCCCTGGGTTCAATTTCCAGTACCACAAAAAAAAAAAAAAATGTTAATCACATAAGCCTTTATTTTGCCCTTGTTATAAAGTGAGCTGGGATGGGCCTACAGAAATTTGTCTTTCCTTTTGGACACTAGACAGGAGAGAGTCTCATTACAAAGTGACAAGATATATCTACCTCCTTTATTTACCTACATAACTATCTGTATTATCAGATGTCATATTTATAAGGGACCCCATATCACTTGATTTAATTCCCCCTCGTTATAGGAATAGAAACCTAAGGCCTAGAGAAGTGAAAAGAAATTGCATGCCAAAATCATAAAGCAAGTTAAGGAGAGATGAGATAGAAACCCAATTCAATTGATCAGTCCCAGTATTACTTCCAAAATACGACACAACCCTGACATTATCCCCTAAAGCACTATTCCTAATGACTGCATGGCAATTTAATGATTAGGAGAACAAATAAGAAGAGTTCAGAGAAAAACAGGGTGGCCCATATCTGTAATTCCAGTATTTGGGAGACTAAGAAGGAACACTGCAGGTTTGAGGCCAGTCTCAGCAACTTAACAAGCCCCTATTTCAAAATAAAAATTAAAAGGGTTGGATGTAGCTTGAAGGTAGAATGTCTCTGGGTTCAATCCCCACCTTGGTTCAACCCCCACCACCAAAAAAAGCAGAGTTTGAGAACCTCTGGTTATTTGCTGATGGTCGCCAGAGAACCATGATGACAAAGAGGATCATGGAGAACAGCAGCCGCCAGATGGCATCATCCACCCACAGCTCCCGCCAGTCCTACAGTAAAGAGGAAAAGTACAACATTTATATATATATTATCTTTACACATTTTCACAAAGCTCCTGGCCTAAAACAAGAATCACTTGCTAGGCATGGTGACACACACCTGTATCCTAGTACTTGAAAGGGTGAGAGAGGAGGATCACAGTCTAGGTCAGTCTCTGCAACTTAGTGAGACCCTGTTTCAAAATAAGAAACAAAATTTAGCTAGGGTTGTAGCTTGGGGTTAGAATGCCCCTGGGTTCAATCTCTAGTACAAAAAAAAAAAAAAAAGTCACTTCTTATTTATGCTGTGTGTGTGTGGTACTGGGAATGGAATCCAGGGGCATTCTACTTCTGAGCTACACTCCCAGCCCTATTTTATTTTTATTTTGAAACAGGTTCTCGCTACATTGATGACAGCCTTAGTACTTGCTGAGGTTGTCCTCAACCTGCAATCCTCCTGTGAGCCTCCTAAGTACTGGGATTACAGGCATGCACCACCAAACCCAGCTATATGCATTTGAATTATATTTACTAAGAGCCTGCTGTACACTAAGTGCTAGGAATACAAAGTGAATGAATATAGTTTCTTCTCATGCACTGTTTATTGTTGTTAAAGGAAAGGTGCCGTTTGAACAGAGAATTTTAGGGTTTTATTCACAGTAGGAAAAAGTAACATTAGGTTGTTATACTTTATAATACTCATTTGCATTTATTTATTTTTACCAAAATAAAATTTTAGCTGCATCCAAATAAATCCTATTGACCAATCTTTGTGCTTAGATC
>PVLC010005400.1:10389-76782 GCA_004027655.1 Graphiurus murinus
TTTTTTTTTTTTTTTTTTTTTTTTTTTTTTTTTTTTTTTTTTTGCGGTACTGGGGATTGAACTCAGGGGCATTCTACCTCCGAGCTACACCCCTAGTCCTATTTTTTATTCTTTATTTTGAAACCGAGTCTCACTAAGTTGCGGAGTGCCTCACTAGGTAGCTGAGGCTGGCCTCGAACACGGATCCTCCGGCTCAGCCTCTCAAATGCTGGGATTACAAGCGTGCGCCACCACACCCAGCTTCCCAGTCCTATTTTTTATTCTTTATTTTTTGAAACAGGGTCTCACTAAGTTGCGGAGTGTCTCACTAGGTAGCTGAGGCTGGCTGAGAACCTGGATCCTCCTGTCTCAGCCTCTCAAGTACTGGGATTACAAGTGTGCGCCATCACGCCTGGCTTGAGATTTTTAAATGAGGTAAGCCTGTGTTATGAAGACTGTGTTTATCACTTACAAAACTTTCTCCCACTTTTGAGATAAATAATAAAATAAAACAAAACCCAATTACCATACCATGCACTATTACTGCACAGAATACTTAGAAGGAATGAAGTATATAATCCTCAAAGTGAAGACCTAGCCCAGCCCTAATTTCTTATCATGTGCCTACCTTACAACAACCTTAACACTGTCATCAATACCATCATCATGAATAAACAGTACACTATTGATAAATGTGTATGCATTTATAACTTACCGACTGACAAGTCACTATCCTGAACTTCATGGTTGTCCAGATGATAAACACAATAGATGCTAACATGAAATAAAAGACCTGGTCAGAACATAAGTGGTCAATTACTTCCCCTATTACATTCTCTGATCCTGGTTAAGTGGAATTCCACACCCCAACATCCAACATATCACAATCATTTCCTACCAATTATTTTCACAATTGTATTTAATATAAATTTACTGAATATCTACTGTAAGTAAGGCCCATGATACATACTCTTGTCAACATTTTCTGTACTTAAAGAATAGTTTTGTAATAATTTTGTTTACCATGTGGCTACTTTAGTAACCCTCAGAATTGGAAGAAAAATTTATTGGGAATATGGCTTTCCCAGCAGTATAAATATTTTATTTTTCCTCATTTCATTTTTAGTATAGTGTTTTTATTTTATTTTATTTTATTTTTGCAGTACTGGGGATTGAACTCAGGGGCATTCTACCCCCGAACTATACCCCCAGCCCTATTTTTTTTTTTTTTTTAATTCTTTATTTGGAAACAGGGTCTCACTAAGTTGCAGAGTGCCTCACTAAGCAGCTGAGGCTGGCTGCGAACCCGGATCCTCCAGTCTTAGCCTCCCAAATGCTGGGATTACAAGTGTGCGCCACCATGCCCAGCTCATTTTTAGTATAGTGATGCTAACTTTTCACTATACTATGGCTGGTCAGATTGAAAAAATATTGATAAAATAACTGCAACAGAAGAGATGATTCTAATCATAGATCTGACCTCACTATTTCTGGTACAAGGGCCAAGAGTTAAGCAAATTAGTTTAGTCTGGCTATGGTCTACATATTGTCTATATTTTATCTATCCTTAGTGACATATGTAAAAAGCACTAACTTAGCCGTGTACCCTAATCTAAAATTCTAGAGCTATTTAATAAAACCAAATAAGCATGTGGTAGTATCTTCAAAAAGGAATTTAAAAACGGACATACTGCAAGTGGAGATTATATGAGGTTGGTTTTTAGCTAGTGTACTTAAAATAGGTGGTTCTTAATCTTTTTTTAAAAACCATAGATCTTTTTTTATTTGGGGGTGGGATAGTAGGTATTAAAACCAGGGGCATTCTACCTCTGAGCTATACCCCCAGCTCCCTCCCCCCCTTTTTTTTTTTTGTGGTACTGGAGATTGAACTCAGGGGCATTCTACCACCAAGCTATACCCCCAGGCCTATTTTTCTTTATTCTTTATTTTGAAACCGAGTCTCACTAAGTTGCGGAGTGCCTCACTAGGTAGCTGAGGCTGGCTGAGAACCCAGATCCTCCGGTCTCAGCCTCCCGAATGCTGGGATTATAAGCATGCGCCACCACGCCCGGCTCCTTTTTATTTTCTATTTTGAAACAGGGTCTCGAAACTGTGATCCTCCGGCATCAGCATCCCAATTACTGGGATTACAGGTATGTGCCACCATGTCTGGCTACATAGATCCTTTTGAGAATCTGACAAGAGCTATTGACAAGATACCAAAGACTCTTAAGAATCTGATAAGAACCTTTTCTCTGTTCTCCAATAAGTGAAATGGACAACATTTCTATAGCCATTCATGACATCTTGGGTTAAGAATCTCTATTCTGAAAGGATTGCATTTAAACAACACAAAGAAAGTTGCAGACTTACCTGCCACTGCCAAGATAAGAGTGTTGGTGAAATGTCGGTACAAGGAGAGCTTTACAATGTTCCTCCGAAGTTTTAATAGCTTCATTGTTTGAGTCAGGCTAATAAATATGTGTTTGCAGGTCAAGGAATTTAAACATTCAGAAAAAAAACCCAGTAAACTAGTAAATTAATCCTCAGGTTTCTTGGAAGATCTGGGTCACACCAATAAAAGTTATGGACTCAGAGGCCTTACAGCTGTCTTATTTTCACTTAATCTCACATACACTCCAAACTTTACCAAGATTAATAGGAAAATGGTCATGTTCAATGAGACACTGAGAGAATACAGATGCAGGATAAAATAAGAATGAAAAAATAGGAAGAAAAGAGAAATACATTAAAAAGAAATATACAAAAAATGATGAAAAATGAGAAATAGACAAAGAGTGACAGACTAAGAGTAACAGATAAGGGAAAAGGAGTTAACATCATCTTCTCTCTTTAAGGTAGGTAATTCTGTTCTCATCTGCCCTAGCTAATCCAGTCTAGGATAATTACACTCCTGCCTACAACCTTCCAGAGCTCTATGCCTGGTCCTCTTCTGCCATCTTATGGAACTTGCCATTAACTTCCTATACTATCATGAATTAAGAGGACTCTACAATTATCTGAGAATCCCAGGCAGTTAGGATTCAAAAGCAATGACTCTCCAGTCCCAAGTAGAAGTTGTTAGAGAAATACAGGAGGGGTATTAATGACTACTACAGATGATATCTGTCCTCATGTAAAACTTTCAGAATGAGGAGCAGATATAAAAATAAGGGAGGTGGAGCTTGCTTTGCCCTTTATCAGAGCCCTGGCTGTTACCTTGTAGTGGGTTATCTTGTTACATGGTCCAATCCCACCTCCTCCTCTATTCCTCCCAATACTCACAAGGGTTCACAAAACACACTGGGAAAGATACTAACCTAAAAAAGCTTTGGTCATTTCACCCAGAACACTTCAATTTCAAACATTTCAGCGTGGCAGTCCATTCAAATTCACAAAATTACAACTCTGTTCACATTCTGCTTTTTCTAATAGCTACCATCTATTAAGACAGTAATACTACACAATCACACATAGGATCAAAACCAAAATAAATTCAAAATAATGCCAGAAAGAATAAGTCCAAAAAACTTGAGTCCTTTACCCAAAAGGCCAAGTCCTTAATAAACTAGTGTTTAATTTTAAGGAGCATGAAAAAAAGATTACTTAAAAAGAAACTTGTTTATTTATCTGCTGGCTGACTTTACATGTAAATGAGTACTTATTTTGAAGGGTGAAGTCTTCAGTCTCACATCAGATTGTGAATAAGGAAACAAAACCCCCTGTAAGGGTTGAAACCTGCTTAATCTACTTAAAGAGTTTCAGAAGAATCAAAGAACCTTATTAGTTCCTGAAACCACATTTTAAGGATCAAGCTCTTTTTAATAAATTTCAAAGCATTTCATAATTGCTAGAGGCTAAAAGAAAGAAGAGCAGAACCAAAGCAGCCAGTGATTCTAACACCAGAGTGAGGGAAGCAAATGAACCCCAAATCAAAGTAAAATGCATATTTATAAAGGAGAAAGCCAGATTTTATTTTGTGCTCAGTCCACCATCAATGTGATTTTAAGAATTAAAAAACAAAAACAAAAACAAAACAAAACAAAACAAAAAACCTGCTTACCTGAATCCTAAGGTTGAGACTTTAAATACACTATTTCCCAGATTAAGGAAACATTAACAAAACTGGTAAAAACTATTTGCAGAAAGATTAATAGAAACCCATCTCCAAGGGGAAAAATGGAACTCCATCAAACAAGCCAACGAGAAGGATATCCACCAGCACAGGGCAGTGTCTAGGAAAGCCAAGGGGATAAAGGCCAAGGAAGCAAGATCAGTCTGGGCCTGCAGACAAAGAAAAAGAGGTGGTGAAAAACAGAAGGCTAAAGAGGCACAGAGAAGACACCAGCACACGATTCTACATTCATATAATTATCTGGAATGATTTTGTACTTGAAATAAAAGACATTAAAAAGGACTAATGCTTGACATCTAATCATTCTTCCCTTCTTACAAACCTTCGCATAGAACATATAGCTTTAAGTGTTTCCCACGAAATGTCCATTACAAACTCAGTACGATAAAATTGCTGTTAACTACAACAGAGGTAATTACCATAGAATTCCCAGCACACTAAAATCCATGTACAAGGTGACAACACCAAAAAAGTTCTAGTGTTTAAAACTCCATCCCATTCAGGTTTCCTATTAATGTGATTTAAGCTATACGTCTAAAAAGATCCTTCTCGTATTTTAAATAAATTACTGTGTCAATGATATACTAAGAATTATTGATTTCCAGAACTATAATATAATGAAATTTTATAAAGCTCATCCTAAAATAAAATGTAAGATAATTATGTGTCCTAATAACTATGTAGCTAGTTACCACAAGTTCATATCTAAGATATAATCTTTTTATATAGACCTAATAACCCAATCGCCAGGACATTATTGAAAGGATATCCATAAAATAATACAGGCATCAATTGCTGAGAGGGCCAGGCTTATTATTAGAGCCAAGGAATAAGAAAAATACTATAGCAGCAGCAGAAGAAAGAAAACGAAATCGACAGAAGGTTAAAGTTGCTAGAAGTCTAAGGAAATTACATACAGAGGACAGTGTGGTTTGAAAAACAAATTTGCAATCACAAAGGTTTTTTTTGTTTTGTTTTTTGTGGTACTGGGGATGGAACCTGGGTCATTCTACCTCCAAGCTATACCCCCAGCCCTATTTTTAATTCTTTATTTTGAAACAGAGCCTCACTAAGTAGCTGAAGCTGGTCGCAGACCCAGATCCTCTGGTCTCAGCCTCCCAAGTACTGGGACTACAAGCGTGCACCACCACGCCTGGCACAAAGTATTTTATTTAAGGAAAAATTCATTGCAAAAATTAATGAGCCCAGTTTTATTCAGAGCAAAGCCAAGTCTATAGAACTTACCACTTTGAATCTAACAAGTTACTATGTAATCTTCTTTTTAAATAAATAATTGGAATGGCCCAGGGAGGACTAGTAAATCTTTATATTAAGCCATTTCTAACATAAATTTATCACTTACATCTCCGTGCTCTGGTTACATGATTCTTAAGCATGATGTAAAACTTAATTAGTTGCATTTTAAGGAAATCTTTAAAACCCAAGCACTGGGTAAGCAAAGAGCACTGCTACTTTAGATTAACCAGTAAGAACATGAGTCCAATGTCTTATTCAAAAGTGGGAGCCCACTGTCTAAAAGAAGGAACTAAATGATTATCAATATGGGAACAGGTGGGAAAACATTCATTCTGGGTCATACATTAAGTTTATAAAGTTAATAAGATAAGTTTAAAAGACAAAGTGAGCTGGGCGTGGTGGCACACACTTGTAATCTCAGTACTTGGGAGGCTGAGACAGGAGGATCCGGGTTTGTGGCCAGACTCAGCTACTTAGTGAGACCTTGTTTCAAAATAAAGAATAAAAAATAGGACTGAGGGTGTAGCTCAGAGGTAGAACGCCCCTGGGTTCAATCCCCAGTACCGCAAAAATAAATAAAAATAAAATAAAATAAAACACAAAGTGAATGATGTTGAGCATCCCTAATCCAAAATCTAAAAATCTATGACCCTGAAAAAACTTCAGATTTTGCATTTTTGGGGGGGGTGGGGGGTGGGGAGGGAACAGTACTGGGGCCTGAACCCAGGGGCATTCTATCTCCGAGCTACACCCCCAGTCCTACTTTTATTCTTTATTTTGCAACAGGGTCTCACTAAGTGGCAGAAACTGGCCTTAGTAGCTGAGACTGACCTCGAACCTGCAATCCTCCTGTTTCAGTAGTGGGATTACAAGTGCGTGCCACCAAGCCCAGTCAGATTGTGGATTTTTGAGTTTTGGACTAGGGATATTCAGTCAGTAAAATATATGTAAATATTCCAAAATATGAAAAATTCTTAATAAAATACTTCTGATCTCAAGCATTTCAGATATGGGATACTAAACTTGTACATACAGTTTGAAAATCAAGTCCATACATTTTGAAAATAAGTGAGAGAAACAACAGTAAAGAAGCTCACAGATGCATCCAATTCACATTCTCAGGATGAACTGGCCACAAAAAAATTCAAAATAATTAGTACTGACCCCTGTAACTCTGAGGACCCCTTCCATGCCAGAGAACAAAAGATAGAGGGCTCCTGCTACCACAACCTTGTGAAGAGTGACTCCAAGGCGAGGCCTAAGGAGGAAACAGACAGTTGAGTAAGTACTCATATGACAAACCACAAGAGAAGCTAAGTCACAGATTCTATGTTAATTAGCACAGGCCCACAATTTTAGTAATAACACAAACTTGATTCATCTGAGAGTAAAAAACTCACAAGAACAAATGGACAAATGGTCTTACAACAAGGAGTACTAGAACTTAAGATCTGGTCCTTGGTTACTGTATCTTTTAAAAACTTAACTATAAAGCCAGGCGTGGTGGCCCATGCTTGTTATCCCAGTACTTGGGATGTTAAGACAGGAGGATTGCAGGTACATTATCCTTGAGAGACCCTGTTTCAAAATAAAAATAAAAATAAAATAGGGCTGGGGGTGTAGCTCAGAGGTAGAATGCCTCTGAATTCAATCCCTAGTACCAAAATACATATGAAAAAAGAAGAAAAAAAGGAAACAACAACAAAACCCCTATAAACAAACCCATTATCTAATCCCAACACTACCAACTTATGGCCAAACTTCTACCTTGGAATATCTCATTCATTTTTCACCCTTAAATATTATCTTGAGCAAATACTAGACATAATATTGTGTATGTATATATGTGTGTGTTTTACTGAGGATTGAACCCAGGGCATTCTACATCTGAGTTACACCCCTAGTCCTTTCTTAAAAAATTTTTAGTGTGGTGCCGCACACTTGTAATCCCACTACTTGGGAGGCTGAGACAGGAGAATCACAGGTTCAAACCCAGCCTTAGCAAGTAGTGAGGTGCTCAAAAACGTAGTGAGACCCTGTTTCAAAATAAGAAGTAAAATAGGGCTGGGGATATAGCTTGAAAGTAGAATGACCCTATGTTCAATCCCCAGTGCCATCAGTAAGTAAATAAAAAAGCGAATGAATGAATGAATAAATAAATTTTTTTCTGTTTTGAACAGGGTCTCTCATTAGGTTGCTGAGGGTTTTGCTAAGTTGCTGAGGCTGTTCTCAAATCAACCTCCCAAATATAGGGACTAAAGGTGTGCACTACCATACCTGGCTCTATAATATCTTTTATTTGTACGTTTCAATACGTGTTTTTAACAGATAAAATATAAATATAAACTGCTATATACCCAGAGCCTAGAATAATGCCTAGAATACAGAAGGTACTCAAAAATTTTTTAATAAAAATACTATTAGCAGGATCTAAATTTTAACAATTTCTTAATATAATCAATATCCTATTGTAGTTAATTAAACAAAGATTACATCTGCAAGCTTAAAATCCTCCAAAAGCTGAGGGTGTGACTCAGTGGTAGAGTGCTTACCTAGCATGCCTAAAGTTTTGGACTCTGGCACAGCAATACAAAAATAAGAAACCAACAAAATACAAAAAGTCTTTTGAGTAACTTTTGTTTAAAGGAAGAAATGTCTTAAATTTTTTTTTCTTTTTTTCTTTTTTCCCAGTACTAGGGAAAGAACCCAGGGGCATTCTACCTCTGAGCCTTATTAAGTTGCTGAGGCTGTCCTTGAACCTGTGATCCTCCTATCTCAGCCTTGCAAGTACTGGGATTGCAGGCATGTACCACCACACTAGGCACCTTAAAGTCTTAATATTAAAAATTCTACTGAGCTGGGTGTGGTGGCACATGCTTGTAATCCCAGTACTTGGGAGGCTGAGACAGGAGAATTGAAGGTTTAAAGCCAGCCTCGGCAATTTAGTGAGGTCTCAAAATCCTAGTGAGACCCTGTATCCACATAAGAAGTAAAATTGGGGTGGGGGTGTGACTTGGAGGTAGAATGTCTCTGGGTTCAAACCCCAGTACCAAAATAAATAAATAAAGGAAGAAAGAAAGAAAGACAAGAATCGCAAAAAAAAAAAAAAAAAATTATACCTAATTAGAATATACATTTTAACAAGATTCCCAGATAATTCATTAGTACAGTATAATTGGAACACAACAGCTAAACTCACATCTCCCTAGGCCTTATAAATTTTTTGTAATTATACCCGAGCTCCATAAGGGCAGGAATTTTCCGCTACTGGTATACTTCAGAAACTTTAAATATGTCCTGGCATATAGGAGGCACTTAATGTTTGTTAAATCCCCCATTCTTTGAATCCCACTTAAGGCTAAAATCCTTGAAGTAATTACTATATATGGTTAGTTTCAATTCCCCTCCTCCTATTCTCTACTGAATTCCCTCCAATAAGGTTTTTGTCCCTACCACTTTACTAAAACTGTTTGTGTCATACTCATAACCAGTTTTCATGTAGTTATTAAACCGATGGCTAATTCTCAATCCTCTTACTTGACCTATGAGCAGCGCCTGACATAACCACTTCTCCTGGGAGCACAGTCTTCAGTTTGCCTCCTATCCCACTGGTCATGTCCTGAAGTTCCTCTGCTAACTCTACTTCAAGTCACCAACTTCTAGTAATAGAAAAGATTCGAGGGCCCAGTCTTTGGACTTCTTTATATATATTCACTTCCGTGGTGACCACATCCAATCTCCTGACTTTAATATCTACATTTTTTGTATGTGTGTGTGTGTGTGGTACTGGGGGTTGAACCCAGGGGCGATCTACCTCCAAGCTACACACCCAGTCCTATTTCTTATTCTTTATTTTGAAACAGGGTCTTACTAAGTCACGAAGGGCCTCAACAGTAGCTGAGGTTGGCCGAAAACCTGGATCCTCCGATCTCAGCCTTCCAAGTACTGGGATTATAAGCGTGCACCACCACAACCAGTTAATATCTACATCTTATGACTCCCAAAGTTTTACCTCTAACCCATCCTCTTCCCCTTCTCTACCCCATTAGGATTAACTGAACCCCTAATCTTGCCCCAGTCCCAAACCTATTCTAAAGTCTTCCTGAACAAGATAAATTCCAATTCCTTCCAGTCACTTGACCTGACATCATCCTTGGTTCTACCTCTCTTTCACATTACACATCTGATTCATGAGGAGATTCCATTGGTACTACCTTCAAAACATACAAAAACTGATCACATCTCAGCATCTCTTCTGCTGGGTGCATATATGGCTCCCTTACCTCTTTGAGATCTCTACTCAAATGTCACTAGGTAAAGCCTTCCTTGACCACCCTATTTACAACTGTAAGCTCCAGTTCCTGCCTATTCCCTTTCTCTTCTCCATAACACTTTTCACTGATATACGAGATATTTAACTCACTTATTTCAATTTTGTCTGTCTCCTTCCATCACAAATATAAACTCTAACTCTTTTGTTTACTTGCTGTATACCCAAGGGCTAGAACAATGCCTAGTATATAGAAGTTGCTCAATAAAATTTTTGAATAAAAATTAATTTCCAGACAGTTATAGAAGGAATGCTATTCCCATAAAAAAATCTGATTGTAAAAATATAGGGGGGGGGAAAGTCACCATACATTTTCTCAAAGTTGGTATTTCAACATTATTTCTTGCAGGTGCACCTGAAGTTTTAAGAAGTGAGATAAAATAGTAATATTTCCCCAAAACTTATAATGCTACAAAAATTTCAGATGCCTTCTTTTACCTCAGAATTATTCTTTTCAATTCTTTCAGAACTACTATATTGGGAACCTGCAACAGTGTTTCAATTTAGTCATCATTTTATATTTACTTATTTATTGTACTGAGGACTGAATCTAGGGGCATCCTACCTTTAAGCTCTACCCTCAGCCCTTTTTATGTTTTTGTTTTGAAATAGGGTCTCACTAGGTTGCTCAGAGTCTCCTCACTACATTGCTGAGGCTGTCCTCGAACCGTCAATGCTCCCGTCTTAGTCTCCCAAGTACTGGGATTATAGGTGTGTAATATTATACCTGGCTTAGTCATCATTTTAATTTATTCTTTTCATATAGAAAGTTAATACTTACTTGACTATGCCATATCCCAGACTGACTATGATGACCAGAGTTCGAGCCAGTGAGCGTTTCACTGCTGACAGGAGCTCTGCAAGAATCAAGGCACCTTGGACTATGGAAAAAAAGAGAAAAATGGCTCTATACCGTAGGCTTGGCTAAAAGGCATAATTCCAATATCAGAATGTACATCAGTTAACACTCTTTAGAATGAGTACTTACTAGTCCTACCAAAAAAAAAATGCCTCTTCTGAAATTGTGTGTGTGGTGTATGTGTGTGTCTGTGTGTGTGTATGTGTCTGTGTGTGTGGTGTGTACTGGGGATTGAAACCTCTGAGCTACACTCCCAGCCCTTTATTTTGTAACAGGGTCTTGCTAAGTTACCATATACTGTGGGCCTGGAACCTGCAAGTCTCCTGTCTCAGCCTGCCAGGTACTAGGATTACAGCCATGTGCCATGACACCTGACTTATTTACTGTAATTTTTGTAAGCAAACACGCTGATTATGACTTTCAATCTTACAGGTATAACAATCTGGGAATGCTCAACTCACCTCCCACCTGACCAACCACCAGCTTCAAATAAAACCTTAATCAAATATGTCACCCATCTGGATAGTTTTTCACATTGAGGGTATTTCTCTATCACTTAAAAAACTTGAAATAGCCGGGCGTGGTGGCGCACGCTTGTAATCCCAGCATTCGGGAGGCTGAGACCGGAGGATCCGGGTTCGCGGCCAGCCTCAGCTACCTAGTGAGGCACTCCACAACTTAGTGAGACCCGGTTTCAAAATAAATAATAAAAAATAGGGCTGGGGGTATAGCTTGGAGGTAGAATGCCCCTGAGTTCAATCCCCAGTACCGCAAAAAAAAAAAAACTGAAATAGCCGGGCGTGGTGGCGCACGCTTATAATCCCAGCATTCGGGAGGCTGAGACCGGAGGATCCGGGTTCGCGGCCAGCCTCAGCTACCTAGTGAGGCACTCCACAACTTAGTGAGACTCGGTTTCAAAATAAAGAATAAAAAATAGGGCTAGGGGTGTAGCTCGGAGGTAGAATGCCCCTGAATTCAATTCCCAGTACCACAAAAAAAAAAACAAAACCTGAAATATAGCAGCTATACGCTGAAAAACACAAAATACACATTTGTGTATGCATGTTTATCACTTTCAACTTTACATCTATTTTTAAGCCCTTTCAAAGATGTGGGAAAGATCTAATTAGTGTATCTTGCAACAATAAATTTTTTTAAATTTTTTTTTGCAGTACTAGGGATTGAACTCAGGGGCATTCTACCTCTGATCTTTACCCCCAGCCCTACTTTTTATTCTTTATTTGGAAACAGGGTCTCACTAAGTTGCAGAGTGCCTCACTAGGTAGCTGAGGCTGGCTGAGAACCTGGATCCTCCGGTCTCAGCCTCCCAAATGCTGGGATTACAAGCGTGTGCCACCACGCCCGGCTTTTATTCTTTATTTTGAAACCGAGGCTCACTAAGTTGCGGAGTGCCTCAGTAGGTAGCTGAGGCTGGCTGTGAACCCGGATCCTCCAGACTCAGCCTCCCAAATGCTGGGATTACAAGCATGCGCCACCACGCCCGGCTCGCAACAATAATTATTAACAAAGCTACAGAAACTATCTCAATAAACTTCAGTACAAAGTATTTTCTGAGCTAGGCATGGTGGTACACACCTGTACTTTTGAAGCTGAGACAGAAGGATGACAGGTTCAAGGAGAGCCAGAATAAGAGGTGAGATCCTCAGCAACTTAGCAAGTCCATGTTTCAAAATAAAAATAAAAAAGGGCTGGAGGGATATTTCTGAAGTAGAATGCCCCTGGGTTTAATCTCTAGTACCACACACACAAAAAATAAATAAATAAAAATTTTTTTAAAAAATGTTATAACTAGTTCACCTTACTAAACCATAAACATCTTCCTATTTTCTTGGCAACTCGTAGATGTACTTTCCCCACACATTTTAAGATCTTTGAAATCAAGGTGCATCTTACCATCAATGGCAACTTAACTGGCATTTTTATATTGGCACTGCTTGCTTTCTTTCTTACATGTATATGATAATGGTGCCTTATGGGATGGAAGCTCAGTGGCAGAGTACTTCCCTGGTGTGTAAGGCCTGGGTTTGATCTCCAGTACCACAAATGGTAACAATGATGATTATGGTGGTGGTGGTAGTGGTGCCTTGTATACCAATGGCAATTGAGATTTAATGATGGTAATAATCATTCACAAAATGGCCACTACTTTTGTAACTTCAGCAAGCATATTTTAGTAAAATTTTTCTTATATTACTGAATCCATAAGTCACAAGATTTAAAAAAACAGTGATTCTACTTAAGTTTTCTAATAATTGAGTGATTGAAAAAGAAGACCTATTTATGACTGCTGTTTTCATAGACTTCACCACTCAAACTGGAAAATTTTTTATTACATACCAGATTCTCCTTTGTATCGGATATTCTGAAATTCTGCATAGAAGACAGCTTTCTCAAGCATTCCCAGGAAGATGACAGCACCTATCCAAAACTGAATTCTCAGGAGATCTCTCCAGTAGCAAGCAGACCACGCCAGCCACAGAATACCAAACAGGACATACACAATACACATCACCATGAAAAACTGTAATACAGTTGAGTGAGAGATAAAAAAGACAATTAGGGACAAAAGCTATGTATCTAGATTTAGAATCAATACAGTGCCTTAATAAACTATAAAAATATAGATATTCTACTTTCTATTTGAAAAAATAATTATTTCTTTGGAGTCTAATACTAAGAGGTATCAAAGAATTTATATCCTCTTGAGCAGATGCAGACTTCATAAGGACTCAAGAGTGGCTGTTATCTTGTGTTAACAAGAACTTTTTCAGCTCACAATCCAAAATTATATAAATGAAAAACAACTGAAGAGAAAAGAAAGCGTGGCAGGGGGAGGATATACCTACAGCCCATAAGACACTACAAAATGGGAAAACTATTAAAAGGAAGAGGAAAACAATCATGAACAAAGAAGTCTGCAACAGATTAAGAATATTCTCAGACCCAGCCTAGACACACACACAAAATGAAGCGGGGGAAGCTTCATCATTGAATTACTCTAAGTGGGATTACAGCAAGATGGGCCTGCTTCAGATGCTGGAGAGAATGTGAGATGGGAGACAATCTTTGGGGTTCTATCTAGGTCTAATATCCATAAGGCATTAACCTCTTTATTTTACAGATTAAAAAAGTGAGGCCCAGCCAGGTGTGGTGACAAATGCTTGTAATCCCAAAACTTGGGAGGCTGAGACAGAAGGATCCGGGTTTGCGGCCAGTCTCAACTACTTAATGAGGCCCTCTGCAACTTAGTGAGACCCTGTTTCAAAATAGAGTAAAACATAGGTCTGGGGATGTAGCTTGGAGATAGAATGCCCCTAGTACTAGTACTTAAAAAAAGGAAGTGAGGCCCACAGCTACAGTAACTCTTTCAAGATCACAGTCTAATAAGAAGTACCAAATCTCAAACAACATTTTTCTGAATGCACAAAAAAAATTCTTTAAAAAGTAATATTGTCATAAAATATAGACAATCTTTCAAGCTAAATTCATTTAATGTTGAAACTAAAAGTATAAGTTCACTTACAATCATCAATGGATAGTCTTCAAGTGTGAGATATTCATAGGGACCCTTCACTTCAACAGTCACTGCCAAAACACAGTCCTCAGAATTAATTTAACAGATTCAGAAATTAAACAAAAACAATATAGTATTTCTTTGACGAAATTAATGAAAATTATATTGGGTCACTTACTCTTAACCACATCAATCCTGACTAATATTGCACTACATCTGTGCAGTACTTTGAAATTCATTATTATCTTCATAGTACATCCTGTGTCTTGCACAGGCTTCCATGCTCCTTTTCTCATATTCATTTCCCTTACACACTAAACTCAATGATATTTTCTCCACAAAGCCTTTTCTGAGCTGGCCATCTGGACTAGTGCCCATCTCCTCTAAATTCCAATCATATTTCATATATAATATTTCTTACAACATATTCACTAATATGTGTTACAGAACTTCCTTTCTTCATTCTGTTACCTTCTTCTATCCCACCTCAACTGTATTTTCCTATTGCTCTAATTGATTTTACTGACTTCAATTTTTTTTTTTTTTTTGTGGTATTAGAGAGTGAACACAGGGGCATTCTACCTCTGAACTACACCTCAGACCTATTTTTATTTTTTAATTTTGAAACAGGGTCTCACTAGGTTGCTGAGGGTCTCGTTTAGTTGTTGACGCTGGTCTTGAACCTGCAATCCTCCTGTTTCCACCACCAAGTCCTGGGATTATAGGTGTGTGCCACACGCCCAGCTTACTGACTTTAATTTTATGTGATCATGTTACATTAATGTATCACTTTCAGAATGAAAAATTTTTTTAAAAGTCTACAAATTCATATTGACTCACGCAAATAATGTACCCTTCCTTCATAATATAAGATGGAAAACAATCCACTCTCCAGGAGGATGTCCCAGGATCCTCATATCAAAAATGAAAACACTTATAAGTTCAAATGGAAGCAAAGGACCATCCAGTAAAATTGGAATTGATCTTTACCAAAACTTGCTAGTTAGGCTGGGTGTGGTGGTGCACATCTGTAATCCTTGTACTTGAGAGGCTGAGACAGGAGGATCACAGGTTTGAGGACAGTCTCAGGAAGTAGTGAAACTCGTAGCAACCTAGCAAGACCCTGCTTCCAAATAAGAAATAAAATTGGGCTAAGGGTGTAGCTCAAAGGTAGAATGCCTCTGGGTTCAATCCTCAGTACCCACCCCCCAACACACACACAGTGATAGCAACATGAATTTAAAAGACGAATCTGCCTTATTGAATAAAACCTATTGACTACTATAAAATTGTCTATAATTGATGAATCTAAGATTGACTAAATACTGTAATTGACCAAAAAATTTTGGATAAATTCTAGATAGGATTAATAAATAACCTGATTTATCTGAAAGTGATAATTTTGAGACAAATAATAACTGTCCATTTGACCAAAATTTCTAACTAGCTTTTATCAAGCTGAAAGAACATACCATCACTGAAAGTAAATGAGGTCTCGTACTATATGAAAAAAGGAGCATCCCATAATAGCAATCATAAAAATTTTAAGGCAGTTACTAAATGCATATCTTTTCCTAATTTAATAGAACAAACAAAATAACTAGTGAATATTTGTGTCATATTCTTTGCTTACTCTATGCCAGGGTTCAGCAAAACACAGCACAGAGCCCAATTCTAGCCATTCACTTTTTTTTTTTTTTTTTTTTGTACTGGGAATTGAAGCCAGAGGCATTCTACCTCCAAGTTATACCCCCAGTCCAAGTTTTTTTATTTCTTATTTGGAAACAGGGTCTCACAAAGTTGCAGAGGGCCTCACTAACTTGCCAAGGCTGACTTCGAACCTGTGATCCTCCTGCCTTAGACTCCCAAGTACTGGTATAACAAGCATGCGCCACTACTCCTGGCTACCATTCTTTTTTGTAATAAAATTTTATTGTAGTACAGCTATATCCACCATTAGTATTGTCTATGGCTGTCTCTGCACCGCTATGGCAGAGTCAGACGGCTGCAATAGAGAAAACATTATCTGATTCTTTAAGAAAAAACTAAAAAAGAGTGAAAGAAAAAAGGTTGGTTAGCCCTGCTTTATGCTAAAACATACATTTATTGGGCATTTAGTATGTGAGAGGCCTATAGGAAGTATAATAGAAAATTGAACAAGATGTTTTCTGCCATCTAGTGAATTACCATCTAGCAGGAGAGAAAGAGTAGGAAAGCAACAGAAAATCATGCATCTGAGTAATACACAGAAGGATGAGCCTGTACTTTCAAAGACAAAAAAAAAGTCTTTCACACAGAGGAAATAACATAAATAAAAACAGTTGTGAGCCAGGAGTGGTGGTGCACACTTGTAATTCCAGTACTTGGGAAGCTGGGAAAGGAGTATCACAGATTCATAGCCAACTTTAAAAACTTAGTGAGACTGTTTCAAATTAAAAAATAAAAGTAGGACTGGGGGTATAGCTCAGAGGTAGAATGCTCCTGTGTTCAATCCCTAGTACCCCCCCACACACACACACAGTTGTGAAAGTGTGTGGTATTAACGGAAATCTTCTCATCCGTAAAGAAGAACAAAATTATGTCCATTGCAGGAAAACTGATGGAACTAAAGAATATTATGCTAAGTGAGATCAGCCAGTCTCAGAAAGTCAAGAGTCGTGTATCTTCTCTCATATGTGGAAGCTACAGAGAAAATAGAAAATATAAGAAACTTTATATAATGTGGAGAGAGACCTGTCGAGTAGTGGAAGATGATGGGGAAAAAGGAGTTAGGAAGGGGAAGAGAGAAGACTGAAGAAGGGAAAAGTTCAAATACTACAGAAATACATGAAGGTATTATAATCAATTTCACTAACGTGTAACAGGGAGGGGAGAGAAGAGAAGGGAGCAGGTTGGGATGTGGAAGGAAATACACCAACTGTGTGGAAGTATGTTTTTATCATCCTCACTATGATGTACAACTGCAATAAACTAATAAAATAATTAATAAAAAAGAAGAAACTGTGTGGTATACTTAAAGAACATGTAGTCTGAGACTGCACATAATAACCATATAGTACATTTTTTATATCAGGCAACAAAATGTAAACTGGAACAAGTTATAAAAAGTTTTATAAACTTTATAAAATTTAAAAAATTTATAAATTTTACTCAGCCATAAAGAAGAACAAAATCATGTTATTTGCAAGGAAATGGAGGGAACTGGAAAACATTATGTTAAGTGAGATTAGTCAGTCACAAAAAGTTAAAAATCGAATGCTCTCCCTAATATGTGGAAGCTAGGGAGAAAATGGGACATAAGAGGGACTCCAGATGAAGGAGAATTCTTAGGTGAACAAAAAATTTGACTTAATGGAAGGTAATGGGAGGAGGGGGGACACCCTAATGAGCATACTTACAAGATCACATCAAAGTCAATCACTAAACTGACCTGGAGATAGGGGGAGGGTGGGTGGGAATTGGGGAAGGGTTAATGAGAAATATGTGCATGGATGTCTTTACCTGTACTAGCTTGTACCCAACAAAAATGTGTAATTAACCCTGTTGTACCCAAGAAATGTATAAAAATCCATGCTAAAAAAAAAAAAAAAAGAAAAGCCTGCATGCTTGGTGATTTTCCTTTTTAAATGGCACTTTGGCATTCAGAAACACAAGCAAAAAAAAAAAAAAAAGTTTTATAAACATAAATTCTATTGCAGGAATAGACCAAGTGATATGTGCATGTAGGAATGTATCACTTTGAATCTAATCAAGTTATATAACTATAATGCACCAATAAAAATAATAAAAAATTTGTTGCAACATATGGACATTTTATAGGCAATTGGGAGTCATCAAAAGTTTTAATGAAGACACACAGATAATAAAACTGAGAGATAATCTAGAACTTTCAGATGGTTTAATTAAGTCCCAGTTTAATGTGCCTTCCAGTTCCAAACAACAGATGGACAAAATATGAAAAAGAAAATAAACCTGGGCATGGTGGCACACACCTGTATAATTCCAATACCTGGGAGACTGACATAAGAGGATCACAGGTTCAAGGCCAGCCTCAGTAAGTAGCAAGACTCTCAGCAGCTTAGTGATACTCTAAAAACTAAAAAGGGCTGGGCAGTGTAGCTCAGGAGTTGAATGCCTCTGGGTTTAAGTCTCAGTGCATCCCCCCCTGCCCCCAAAAAAGAGAGAGAGAAAACAAAAAGGACCTAAGTTTGAAAACAAGATAACCATTTTGAAGAATCAAAACTGAACAGAAACTCTAAAACAGTATAGGAGGCTAAATCCATTGTCATGTTGGACTCAGTCCATCATGTTCCATCCTTAGTACCATAAATAAATAAGTAAATAAATATTTAAAGCAGGTGAACCAAAGGAAAGAAAATGAAATCTAGTATCTATAATACGTAAGAAGAGAGCATATGTGAAATGCTTGGGACTGTGTCTACTAATATTATGTGCAAAAAAATGTGAATTTTTTTCTCCAATTTTTTTTTTTTTGCAGCACTAGAGATTGAACTCAGTGGCATTCTACCTCTGAGCTACACCCCAGCCCTATTTTTTATTCTTTATTTTGAAACAGGGTCTAAGTTGTGGAGGGAGGGCCTCACTAAGTAGTTGGCTATCCTCAAACCTTCAATCTTCCTGTCTCAGCCTCCCAAGTACTGGGATTACAAGTGTGTGCCGCCATGCCCAGCTCTCCTCCACTTTTTGTACTTAAAAACTTTCTGAGTAAATTATTCCCTCACTTAAAGCAATTTTACCCTACCCATCATGTATGACACAAGTAGAAAATAACACAAACTTTGAAAAGCAATGAATTGAACTTACTGGTAAAGAGAGTACTTAGTGAATTTTCTTTTGATGATTCCTTTGAGGAAGAAATGCCAATGTGCACAATAAAAATGTACGGTGCATCTTGCCAAGTTTGCAACGGCTCATGCATTGCCTGGGGGAGGGGGGGAGACATCAAAACTTGAGGTCTGAGTAATTAACGAAAGTTTTACTCCAGAATATGCCCCAGAAACAAGGTAAAGTTCTTCACTTTCATTAATTAAAACAGTAGACACAACAAATCAAACAAGCCTGCAGTGAATACAATAAAGCCAGATTACTAATTACTAAAAGACACCTTGTATTTTGTTATAAACAAGTCATTTAACTTTTTTTTTTAATAAAGAAAACCTCAACTAAAATCACTAAACTGAATTTTTAAGCCCAGAATTATGCTAGGATACTAAGTTATATTTTACAGTTATAAAACTAAGAAATTTAAACTCAGGATTAAATTACCTAAAAATATCCATAATCATGTCAGAATATGAATAATATACACCAATTCCTAATCTAATTGCCTTTATTCAATGCCCTTTCCAAGACTACCAGAATTTCTGCTGA
The DNA here is from genome assembly GCA_004027655.1 of Graphiurus murinus. NCBI lineage: Eukaryota > Metazoa > Chordata > Mammalia > Rodentia > Gliridae > Graphiurus > Graphiurus murinus. The sequence goes on from PVLC010005400.1 coordinate 29,876, forward strand.
CACTGTCTCACGTTTAAATTTTTAAAAAATCTAATCTTGGACTAATCTATGTGGGAGGGAAGAGTCACTGCCTCCTAAAGAATGGGAGGTTAACAGCCCTTGCCTCTGAGGGGCAATGTCTCTTGCTTTCCACGTGGACTGGTCTTCACAAACACAAGATGAAGATACAAAGATAAAGGAAATATACATGGAAAACCATTGGTTCCTTCTTCCTTGTGTGAAAGGAGGTCCTGAAACAGACTTGTAATTTATTACTGTCTGGTTTTAAAAGGAATTTTTACCCAAAGATTGCTGGGTAAGCTTCCCTGATGTATAAAACCCCTCAAAGTGTTGACAGATTTTACACTTGTATTTTCCATAGAACCAGTTCTCACTAATGCCCAAAATATATTACAACCCAAGAAAAGACTAAACAAGAGTTCAAAAATTATATTCTCTGATATAAATCCAAAGTGTCAAAGAAAGCAGATTCAGTGATTCTTTACCTATACATTTACTAGGTTATTTTAGTAACTTAATATAGCTATCATGCTGAATTTTACTTTGATCTCTGCCTTACGGTCTCTGAAAAGCTTCAAGAGCATTTGCAAGAAAAGAAAACATAACAGCTTCAAAGTCATGGGTATCATATATTCTTCTACCCATAATTACTGAACCCTTCCTCAACTTAGTTATCCATTAACCAATAAAACTGATCTATTAATTTTATATATCTTAAAACTACCTCTTACATATTTCAGAAAGTACTAATTCTCATAGTGCAGGATAGTCTGGAACAATACAGATTTTGATCCTGTTAAAAAAATTTGCCAAGTACTCTGTTAGGCAAGTAAAATTTATTACACGCTGAATCCCCACAACCCTATCATATAGTACTATTTTTACTCATTCTATTTTTTAATTCAGGAAAATTCCACATAAATCATAATTTTAACAATTTTACTATGTGTAATTCAATGGAATGTGGTACATACATGATGTATGAACATCATCTCCATCTAGTTCTAAAACATTTTCTTCATTTCAAAAGGAGATCCTTGCTCTTTAAGCTAAAACACTTCATTTCTCCCTCCCACCACTTAAAACCACTAAGCTACTTCCTGTCTCCAAGAATTCATCTATTATGGGCATTTCATATAAATGGAATGAATCATACATTTGTCCTTTTACGCTCACTTCTTTCACTTAGCACACTGTTTTCAACATTCATCTATGTGGTAGCCTGGATTTTTATGAATGAATGGATAGACATAAAACATTGTTTATTAATTCCTGCTTGGAGTTTGAGCTTTGTGAGCTTCTCAATCTTTCTGAAATTCAAATTTTCATCAATTTTGGGAAGCTTTTAGTTAGTACTTCAACTGTTCTTTCCATACCTTTCTCTTTTTTCCTCAGACTCTCATTATGTGTATACTGGTCCACTTGATGGTGTTCCATAGTCTCCTAGGCTCTGTTCATTTGTTTTCATTCTTTTCACTTTCTGCTTCTCTGAATGGATTTCAATTAACCTATCTTCAAGTTCATTCTTCTGCCTGCTCAAAGCTACCATGAACCTCTCTTGCCAATTTTTCATTTCAATTAATGTATTTTTCAGCTCCATGATTTCTATTTTATTCTTTTTTATAATTTTCATCTCCATGTGTTCTGGTTTCCTTTGGCTCTTCATCTATGCTTCCCTTTAGTTCTTCAAGCATATGTAAGACATTCAGTAAAGCCTTTGTCTGCTTAAGTCTAGTGTCTGGGCAATGTGGCAACTTCTTTCTTCATTAAGCTTCTAGTTATTTTCAGTTTTTGAACTAAAAAAAAAAGTTCCGTCAACGTCAAGTACGACAGTTTTCACTAGTTGCTTTAGTGAAAGGATGGAGACCTGAACTTCCCCACTCCACAATTCTTAGTGACATCATTCGTTATAAGCTCCATTTTATCATGTAAGAAACTTAGGCACAAGAGTATAACTATCCCAAGGAAAATATAGAGTTGAGAAGCAGAACTTTGAACTCTAGAACATCTTCCTCCAGGGCCTATGCTCTTAACGACCATCTCAAGCACTAATTATCTCCTCCTACTTAACAGAATAATTTTGAAAACACTGTCTTCATACTACTTCAAAATTTTAACACCCCTTAATTAGAATTTTTCTAGTACCATCAGTACGATAATTAAAGCTGCATGTGGTAATCCTGGTATTGCTGCTCTGAGAAAGACACACTATAAGAGTAGTTTCATTTCCATTGCATTGTTTTTAGTTAAGCACTTGCAGATTTATAATGGGTACAAAACTAAATGTATTTTTACCATACAATCAGCAGCAATCGTGTTCCTTGGCATTTATTCAAATGAATAAAAAATTTATGTCTATACAAAAACCTGCACACAAGTATTTATAGGAGCTTTGTTCATACTTCTTTTTTTTTTTTTTTTTTTTTTGCGGTACTAGGGATTGAACTCAGGGGCATTCTACCTCCGAGCTACGCCCCCAGCCCTATTTTTTATTCTTTATTTTGAAACCGAGTCTCACTAAGTTGCGGAGTGCCTCACTAGGTAGCTGAGGCTGGCCGCGAACCCGGATCCTCCGGTCTCAGCCTCCCGAATGCTGGGATTACAAGCGTGTGCCACCACGCCCGGCAGTGTTCATACTTCTTAAACACGAAAGCAATCATGTCTTTCAATAGGTGAATTAAAAACTGATATATCCAGACAACACAATATATTCAGCATTAAAAAGAAGTGAACTATAAAACCACCAAGAGGAACCTTAAATGGGTATTACTAAGAGCAAAAGGCCAATCTGAAAAGGTTACATATTTGTATATTCCAACCATAAGACATTCTAGAAAATGTAAAAGTAGAGAAATAGTAAAAAGATCAGTGATTGCCATGGGTTGAAAAGGAAGGAGAGATGAACAGAGCACAGAGGACTTTTAGGATACTGAATCTATTCTGTATGCTAGTACAATGGTGGAAATGTCATTAAATATTTGTCAAAAACCCACCTGGTGTAGTGGTGCACACCTGTAATCCCAGTACTCAGGAGGCTGAGACAGGAAGATATTGCTGGTTCAAGGCCAGATTCAGCAATTTAGCGAGACCCTCAGCAACTTAGCAAGACAGAGTTTCAAGTCAAAAAATAAAAAGGGCTGGGGGTGTAGTTTGGAGATAAAATGCCCCTAGGTTCAGTCCCCAGTACCAAATCTGTCTATATATCTATATATTTGTCAAAAAGCATAAAATAGATAGCAAAGAGTATGCCCTAATAAAAACTATGGACTTTGGCTAATGATGCATGGATGCTGAATTACAAATAATAACAGGTATACTTGAATGATGCAGTATGTAGATGGTGGGGGAGGCTGGGTGTGGAGGGATGGAGAAGATATGTGTGACGTTTGCTCTACTTTGAGGTAAACCTAAAACTAATAAAATCTGTTCATTTTCTAAAAACTATGATGGTAAATCCATCACATTACTGCTTGAATGAAACAAAAAGCTAAGTAAATTAAAGTACTAAACAGGCCTGCTGATGTACGCCTGTAATCTCAGTACCTAGGAGACTAAGTACAATAATAATAATAATAATAATAATAATAATAATAATAACAACAACAACAACAACAATATTCATTTTTAGGATTTTTCTGAGGGGAAGGGATAGGAAGATGACATTTCCTCTACAAACATATATGTTTCATCAGAGTTTTTTTTTTTTTTTCGGTACTGGGGATTGAACTCAGGGGCATTCTACCTCCGAGCTACACCCCCAGCCCTATTTTTTATTCTTTATTTTGAAACCGAGTCTCACAAAGTTGCAGAGTACCTCACTAGGTAGCTGAGGCTAGCCGCAAACCCGGATCCTCCGGTCTCAGCCTCCCGAATGCTGGGATTACAAGCGTGCGCCACCACGCCCGGCTCATCAGAGTTTTAATAAAAGTAAAGGTATTAACCTTTTGAGTATCCCCCCATTTTTTTTTTTTTTTTTTTTGCGGTGCTGAGGATTAAACCCAGGGGCATTCTACCCCGAGCTACACCCCCAGTCCTACTTTTTATTCTTTATTTTGAAACAGGGCCTCACTAAGTAGCTGAGGCTGTTCGAGAACCGGGATCCTCTGGTCTCAGCCTCCCAAGTACTGGGATTACAAGCATATGCCACCACGCCCAGCTTTGAGTACCCTTTAAGATTATAAGGTATTTACCTCAGGCCCAATTCTCAGGAGGAAAGAGCCAATGATAGATAATTCTTTGACTTTTTTTACTATAATCTCCCTAAATATTTCTTAAAATTACTGTGGAGCCGGGCGTGGTGGCACACACTTGTAATCCCAGTACTTAGGAGGCTGAGACAGGAGGATCCAGGATCGCAGTCAGCCTCAGCTGCTTAGCGAGGCTCTCCTCAACTTAGTCAGACCCTGTTTCAAAATAAAGAATAAAAAATAGGTTTGGGGGTGTAGCTTAGAGGAAGAATGCCCCCGGGTTCTACCCTCAGTACCGCAAAAAAAAAAAAAAAAAAAAAAAATTACTGTGGTATTCAACCAAGTCATCTTTCAGCCAGCTTTTTTCAGTAGGAACAAGGCTCAAGCCTTGAACAGAATTCAAAGTACACGACGCACAGAAGACAGCTGAATGAAGTGGAATAACCAACAGCCAACATGCACAGGCATCAGTAGCCATTTCCGAGGATCTTTTCTCAATGCAGCCCACAGCAACGAGTTGTCTACGTATTTACAGGTCAGTGCATGGTAATACTATGGATTATTGTTTTCTTATCTGTTGTGATGCTTTTAATATTTTTTCTTTTTCTTTTTTTTTTTTCCTCTTGGTACTGAGGATTGAACACAGGGGCATTCTACCTCCAAGCTCCACCCTAGCCCTATTTTACTCTTTATTCTGAAACAGGGTCTCACTAAGTTGCAGAGGGCATCACTACGTAGCTGAGTCCGGCTGTGAACCTGTATCTTCCTGTCTCAGTCTCCCAAGTCCTGGGAATAGAGATGTGTACCACTGAGCCAGCTTAGAAAATCCAAAAAGACATCTTTTGTCTTAAAAGAATTAATAAAAACTGTCATGCCTAACACGTTTTCAGGTTAAAATATTCTATAATAAAACTGGGATGGCCAGCCAGGTGTGGTGGCGCATGCTTGTAATCCCAGCATTCAGGAGGCTGAGACTGGAGGATCCGGGTTCGCGGCCAGCCTCAGCTACCTAGTGAGGCCCTCCGCAACTTAGTGAGACGCTGTTTCAAAATAAAGAATAAAAAATAGGGCTGGGGATATAGCTTGGAGGTAGAATGCCCGAGTTCAATCTCCAGTACCGCAAATAATAATAATAATAATAATAATAATAATAATAATAATAAAAAATAAATAAATAAAACTGGGATGGAAGTAGAAGGAACACTTTCAGATCGGCAGAGTAAAATCTAGTCATCCATAAAAGCAACAATAACACTTGCAAAAATTATCAAAATCAGCCAGGTGTGGTGGCACACACTTTAATCTCAGTACTTGGGAGGCTGAGACAGGAGGATCCAGGTTCGTGACCAGCCTCAGCTACTTAGTGAGGCTCTCCACAACTTAGTGAGACCCTGTTTCAAAATAAGGAATAAAAAATAGGACTGGGGGTATAGCTCGGAGGTAGAATGCCCCTGGGTTCAATCTCCAGTACCACAAAAATAAATAAATAAATAAATAAATAAACAAACTTGTTTGGAACTTCAGAAATTACATATACTCATAACAATCCAGAAAGTGTTTCCTGAAGAAAAGCAACTGAATCTCAGGAAGAAAAACTCATTGTTCACCCTAATTCCACTCCTCTCTTCCAAGCTCCTGGAAACCAAAGTCCTTGAAAATTATGAGAGCTGTGAAAAGCAGCAGTTTAGCAGCCATGGGAAAAAGCAAAACAGGTTTGAAGTTCTATAAAGACCATTCTCCTGAGCTGACTGGCACACAGCTGAAAACCTCCCATCTCAGGGCTTCTTTTTATTTGACCTGACTCAGAGACCACTAAGTATAAAAAGCAGGTACTCAAGGCCTCTGTCAAAAAACTCATCAGCAATCACTTACAGATAACAGCTGATCTGTGCATGGTGACACACACCTGTAATTCCTGTAGTTGGTGTCTGAGACAGGAGGATGGCCAGTTCAAGACCAGCCTCAGCAATGTAGCAAGGCCCTATTTAAAAATAAAAGAATAAAAAGGGGCTGGGTGTATAGTTCAGAGGTAGAATGCCCCTGAGTTAGATCCCCAATGCCAAAAAAAATCACACATGAAGTTCCATATGGTAGACCACACTTGTAATCCTAGTTCCCAGTACCTGGATGCTGAAACAGGAGGATCACAGTTTGAGGTCAGCCTCAGCAAATCAGTGAGTGAGATGCTCAGCAACTTAGCAAGGAGGCAGTATGCCCCAGGTTCAATTCCCAGTACCACACACATATACACACACACACACAAAAAAAGGATCACAGTTAAATGAGGTAATATTAGCACATGGAGCTATCAAAAGGCTGAACAAGCTGGGCATGGTGGCACATGCTTGTAATCCCAGGACTTGGGAGGCTGAGACAGGAGGATTGAAGGTTTGTGGCCAGCCTCAGCTACTTAGTAAGGCTCTCAGCAACTTACTGGGACCCTGTTTCAAAATAAAGAATAAAAAAATGGGGCTGAGGGTGTAGCTCAGAGAATGTCCCTAGGTTCAATCCCCAGTTATGCAAAAAAAAAAAAAAAAAAAGCCTGAAACTGGAGAATGAGATGTCCACAGGGACTTTGAAAACCTCCAAAATAATAGTGAAAATCTAGTGAACACACATATGTCCATAGGCCCAGATCTACGCAAAGCCCAAGGTGAAACCTGAGAAGGCTCTCACCACTCACCTCTGACAGTAAGGCTCTGTGCAAACAGGAAAAAGTTAACAGAATTGTAAACTGTGAAAGATGCCACACACAAGGTCATGTATTGTATGATTCCATTATGTAAAGTGTACAGAAAAGATAAGTCCATACAGATAGAAAATAGACTCATGATTGCCAGATTGCGGAAAAGAAGAGTAACTGATATTAGATAAGGAGTTACTTTTCAGGGTGAAGAATTCTGAAATAATGATTAATGGTTGTACAATGTGTGAATGTACTAAAAATGATTTACATTACATGCTTTAAGAGAATAAATTTGTTTATATATATATTATGTCTAAAGTTGTTATACATTTAAGACCTTGAGTCAGCTTTATAAAAAACATGACCCGACATGGATCACTATCTTACTTCCTCTATATTTTTAACTGGAAATTTCTTGACAAATTAATTATTACAAATTGGAAAGTGAAATAAGTCTCCATACAATGTATATTTATGAATATTCAAAGCATACTTACAACTTTTGGCTTTCATTTAATTTTTTTAAACTCTCAATTACAATCTATCACAGATAATTTTAGATGGAGTGTAAGTAAGGTCCTTTTGAGTAAGTTTCTTATTGGGGAGGAATAATTAAGTAGTGAAGTTTATTACAGAAAACACAAAGGAAGAAATAAAAATCACTCATTTTGTCCAGAAACAACCATTTTTGGTATTTAGCTTCCAGTCTTAAGTTTCTTTAACTATAAGCACACTGAGAGAACAATTAAAAAAATACATGAACATAAAACTAAAATAGGTATTAAGTGCCCTAAGAGCTCAAATATACTTACATGTCTGTCTCCAGTAAAGGTAAGATTTGTTCCATTCTCCTTAGTCTTTAAAAATTACAAAAAAAGAAAGGGAAATTAATCAGAATGTTTTGCTTTACTTTTAGAAATATAAAGGACATGAATATAAATACATAAGGAAACAATTACCTCCTGTTTTTCTCCTAAAAGAGGCAGTCGATGCACAAAATCCCCAGAGAAGCTCTATAAAAGAAACATAAAACTAAAGATATATAAATAGTAAAAAATGTAGCTCAATATACCCAGAAATGGTTAAACCAAAACATAATACCATAACAGTAAACACAAAATATAGCATCAACAGATGAAAAACTTTGTTAACGACAAACAAGTGAGTAAAACTGAGAACTAAAAAATATTACCAACCCAAATTTGCCATTCAATTTTTCTTTAAGGATATTAAACTATTGGAGGGGAGGGGAGTATTGAGGATTGAATCTAGGGGCAGGCTACCTCAGGGCTACAACCCTAGCCATTATTATTTTTTTTTTTCCAGCACTAGGGATTGAACCCAGGGCCATTCTACCTCCGAACTACAGCCCTAGCCCTATTTTTATTCTTTTTTTTTTTTTTTTTTTTTTTCTGCGGTACTGGGGATTGAACTCAAGGGCATTCTACCTCCAAGCTATACCCCAGCCCTATTTTGAAACCGAGTCTCACTAAGTTGCAGAGTGCCTCACTAGGTAGCTGAGGCTGGCCTCGAACCTGGATCCTCCAGTCTCAGCCTCCCGAATGCTGGGATTACAAGCGTGCGCCACCATGCCCAGCTCCTATTTTTATTCTTTATTTTAAAACAGGGTCTCTCTAAGTTGCAGAGAGCCTAAGTAGGTGAAGCTGACCAGAAACCTGCGATCCTCCTGTCTCGGCCTCCCAAGTACTAGGATTATAATTGTGCACCATCAACAACTTTTTTTTTTGAAACAGTCTTACTTAGTTGCTGAGGCTGGCCTTGAAATAGCAATCCTCCTGTCTCAGCCTCCGAAGTACTGGGATTAATAGTGTGCACCACCATCCCCAGCTGGATAGTAAACATTTAAGAATGACAAAACCTGCTGTGGGCAATGTGCACATCTGTAATCCCAGTACTTGGGAGGCTGAGAAAGGAGGATTGCAGGTTTAAGGCCAGCGTGGGGTAACTTAGTGAGACCCTGTTTCAAAATAAAAAAATAAGCCAGGCGTGGTGGTGCATGCTTGTAATCCCAGTACTTGGGAGGCTGAAACAGAAGGATGGGGGTATAGCTTGGAGGTAGAATGCCCCTGGGTTCCATCCCCAGTACCACAAAAAAATAAAAATTTCCACCTAATTCTATAGATAAGGATAATGAAACTTGAAGTCCTAAAGCTATAAGTACAGAAACAGGTGACCCTAATAGTCCTGCCTCTTAGGTCCACTGTTCTTTCTACCATACCACACTCCATGGCTGTAAACAAACAAACAAACAACTACACTAATCATTCATCTTACCAGTTACTGGTAGATGAGGCATTCTCCTTCCTGAGTAATTAGACTATATAATTCAACTCTTACATTAGATTGGAGGAGAGGAAACCTTACCAAAAGGGGCATATACCATAACTCTGAAGAAGATAATAACACATCTAAAATAGGAAACTTCAGCTGGGCATGGTGGCACACGCTTGTAATCCCAGTACTTGGGAGGCTGAGACAGGAGGATTGCAGGTTTACAGTCAGTCTCAGCAACTTAGTGAGATTCTGTTTTAAAGTAAAGGAATAAAAAAGGGCTGGGGGTGTAGCTTGGAGGTAAAATGCCCCTGGGTCCTATCCTAGTACCACAAAAAATAAAAATAAAAATAAAATAGGAAACTTCCAGCACTAGGAAGCAACAGGCAGCTTTCCACAATCTAAGAAAGACAAACCAATCCCCCCAGCCTCAAGGATAAATTTGGAGAACAGAATACATACAAATTATTCAACATCACATTGTTTCCAACTTTTCTTTTTCTACCATTCTTCAACCATTTTAAAGCTATTTTCTTCTTTCTCCAAGTCCAAAAAATCTAAACCACTATAAGAACTTAACTCATATAACTTAATTATCAATTATTTCATTTGCTTATCAATTACTAGTAAATTAATATCTTATATACTTTACTTCTAGTGAATGGACAAAACAGCTTTCAATGAACTCCTTTACCACTTCAAGGCAACTAGCTAAGTATTTCAAAGTAATTTGAGGGGACATTTTTGCATGTGTGTGGTACTGAGCATTGAACCCAAGTCCTTGAGGAAGTGCTCTACCACTGAGCTCCATCCCCAGCCCCTCCAAAAGAATTTTTAAATGCAGTAAGGACAAAGCCAAGACTATCATTATTAAAACTATTTTAATATGTATATATATTTTTTATCAAAAAATCTAATGTTAGGCTGAGCGTGGTGGTGCATACTTGTAATCCCAGAACTTGGAAGGCTGAGACAGGAGGATCACAGATTGGAAGCCAGCTTCAATCACTTAGTGAGACCTTGTTTCTAAAAAAGAAATTTAAAAAATGAGCTGGGGGAAGAATGCCTCTGGTTTCAATCCCCAGTACCAAAAAAAAATTGATGTTAGATCCTATTTCTAAGAAAATTGATTTTATCACTTATGTGACTACATATATATAAAACATTAAAATACATACTCATTTCTTCTATCCCCAAAATAAGGTATGAAATTCACCCTTCAGGCAGTGATACTCTCTGATCTATAGCAGTAAAACCTAAAACTCTTCAATTTTATGAGGACATATTAATTAGATGAGACAAGAGAATTAAAAGTGTGAAGCTGAGTTGGTAGCTATAATCCCAGTACTTGGAAGGCTGAGACAGGAGGATCACAGGTTTAAAGCCAGCCTCAGCAACTTAGTGAGACACTGTTTCCAAATAAAAAATAAAATTGATATGCATTGTAGCTCGGAGGTAGAATGCTTCTGGGTTTGATACCCAGTACTGGGAAAAAAAAAAAAAATGAGTTGTTCAAGGCTAGGGATGTAGTTCAGTGGTAGAATGCTCACCTACCATGCATACACAGTAAGAGGGAGAAACAGATTGAAGTGTTAAACGTCCACTGACAAATGAATTAGTAAGTGAAATGATAAGTGAATAAAATACTGATAAATGCTGTAACATAAATGAGCCATAAAAACATGAAAAGTCAAAGAATCCAGATAACAAAAAACAAAAGCTGCATGATTCTACTTACATGAGGCATCCAGAATAGTCAAATTCATAGGGAATGAAAGTGGTTACTAGGAACTGGGAGTGGATGCAAGTGACTGTTCAATGGGTATGGAGTTTCAGTTTGGGACAATGAAAGTTCTAGAGATGGATAGTGGTGATGGCTATAAAACAATATGAATGTACTTAATGTCACTAAACTGTACACTTAAAAAAAAGTTAAAATGGTAAATGTATATTTTCCAAAATAAATAAAAATTAGGAGTTTGCTTATACATCCTGTCTTCAATGAGATAAATATGTAAGTGGTTATGTATCTTTCACAACAAGCTTCCAACTTATTTCTCCTAGTAGAAATTATTGGTGTGTGGGAAGTAGATCCAAGTCAAAATACAGATATTACACTTTTTGCCTCTTCTATTTCCCTCCAACCACTTTCAAAGATTACCTGTGCTTTAAACAGCTCACTGCAGTTCTGGAACAATTTTGATGATGTCTGGTATTTTCCTGATAAGCCACTTTTTTCCTTAAGTCTTTCCAAATACTTCTCTTCTTCTGTCTGGAAAAAAATAGAAGATACAAAATATTTAACTTACCTGTCACAAATAAAATATTAAGAGAATAGCAAATAGATCACCTGTAGTACAAATATAATTTTGAGTTTGCTATTTTAAAAATGAACAGCACCAGCAGAGAGTGGTGGCGCACGCTTGTAATCCCAGCATTTGGGAGGCTAAGACTGGAGGATCTGGGTTCGCGGCCAGCCTCAGCTACCTAGTGAGGCACTCCACAACTTAGTGAGACCCTGTTTCAAAATAAAGAATGAAAAATAGGGCTGGGGTTATAGCTCGGAGGTAGAATGCCCCTGAGTTCAATCGCCAGTACCGCAAAAAAAAAATTAACAGCATCAGACAAAGACTATACAACCGTTCAAGAATCTAATGTAATGCAGAATTCTGGTCTTAGGTTCATAAAGGATAGTTCTCTAACAATTCAGAAAAGATAGGGAACTGTCAAGAGTCCAGAGAGTTTTGTTTTTGTGGTGATGGAGATGGAACCCAGGGGTATGTACCTCTGAGCTACACTCCTAGCCCTATTTTATTTTTAGTCTGAAACAGGGTCTAAGTTGTTGAGGGCCTCACTAAATTGCTGAGGCTGGCCACAAAACTTTTATCTTCCTGTCTCAGTCTCCCAAGTACTGGGATTTCAGGCATGTGCCACCATACCTGGCTCAAAGAGTTTTTGTCACATAAAAATATATTTCGCCTATAATCTCAGTCCTTGGGAGGCTGAGACATGAGGATCATAGGTTTGAGGACATCCTCAGCAAATTAAGAGAGACTTTCAGAAACCTAGAGATACCCTGTTTCAAAACAAAAAATAAAAAGGGCTGGGAGTATAGCTGGGAAGTAGAATGCCCCTGTGTTCAATCCCCAATACTACACAATAAAAGAAAGAGCTATTTGGCCAACTTAGAAGATATTCTCATGCTCATAAGCTAATATAGAGTACAAAATTATTGTAGCCATTCACAGCCCACTGCTAATAATCTCAAAAAAGGCATCATTTCTTTGGCTTTACTTATTAGTTCTGGGATTTTTCTCCCAGTCACATCTTGCCCTTATTAGAAAAAGTTCCAATACATTTCCAACCTTTTGCTTGTCATTTCCATACTTTTATCCTATAAAAATAACTGTTACTTGCATTTCAAAATAACTAGCAATTCAAAATAACTGTCACTTCCATTTCCTATGAAGATTAAAATCCTAATCAGTTTAATATCAAGTTTCAAATGTATAAACTTTTATTGTAAGTTCAATATGTGATCAATTAAAGAGAAAAAGATCAATGATATTTCAAGACATATTCTGGAGATGTTATCATTTCTCTCTAAATTCTCCAGTCTTTTCATTACTTCCAGTCATTATCAATCCTACTGGATGTTATAAAAAACAATAACCAGAGCCAGGTATGGTGGCACACGTCTGTACTCCCAGTACTTAGGAAGCTGAGACAGGTGGATCACAGCTTGGAGGACAGTCTCAGCAAGTAGTGAGACTTTCATCAACCTAGTGAGATTCTGTTTCAAAATAAAACTAAAATAGGGCTGGGTTGTAGTTCAGAATGCCCCTGGGTTCAAAACCCAGTACCAAAAAAAAACACAAAACAAAAAAGTATCAAGAAAATTTTTACACAGAACTAGCTTTTTTTATTTTTTTTTTGGGGGGGGCAGAACTTATGACTGTATAGAATATAATTATTAGTATAGTTTTGTGCCACCATCTTGGTTCCTAATAAGGAACCATTGTTTTTGTACCATAGTGTGAGGCAGATAGTTTTGACCACTTAGACCTTGTAAAAAAGGGTTATAGACCATTCTTTTGAGAACTGCCGTAATATACAATACTTGAGCATTGAGGATTTATTGCTCTGAGAAGGATTTTTCCAGTCTTTACCATTCTGTTTCTATTGCATTATTTGCAACTTACATCATTCTTTTTTATTCCCCTAAAATATTTCTATCTTTAAATTTTTTTTTTTTTTTTTTTTTTTTTTTGCGGTACTGGGGATTGAACTCAGGGGCGTTCTACCTCCGAGCTACACCCCCAGCCCTATTTTTTATTCTTTATTTTGAAACCGAGTCTCACGAAGTTGCAGAGTGCCTCACTAGGCAGCTGAGGCTGGCCGTGAACCCGGATCCTCCTGTTTCAGCCTCCCGAATGCTGGGAGATGGTGGATGAGGAGTAGCAAGTGAGGGCTATTAGTAATGTAATTTTTTTTTTTGGAGGAGGGACACTAGGGATTGAACCCAGGGGCATTCTACTTCCGAGCTACACCCCCAGACCAATTTTTTATTCTTTATCTTGAAACAGGGTCTCACTAAGTTGCAGAGGGCCTCACTAAGTAGCTGAGGCTGGCTGCAAACTTTTGATCCTCCTGTCTGTCTCCCAAGTACTGGAATTACAAGTGTGCGCCCCCATGCCCAGCTTTAGTAATGTAATTTAGAGTTAAATGTAAAAAGAGTTAATATTTGAAAGATTTATATAATTGTATCAACCAAAAATTTCTAAATGACCAATGAATGATGTTACAAAATCATACATGGGTAAATTTTATAATATGCGATACAAAAAAGTTTATTAGTATAATTTCAAATTCTACATTCCAAGTAACCATTAAGAAACTCTACTTACTGAGTTTTGGTATAGAAACAAAGAAAAAAAATGCCCAATTATCAGAAAAAGTCTTTAAAATACCATTCCCTTTTCCAACTACGTATCTCTATGAGGTCCACTTTTCAACATATACTTCAACCAAAACAATATATCACAACAAGATCAAGTAATGAATAAGATATACAAATCTACCTGTCTTCTATTATGCCAAACTTTAAAGAGATCTCAAAGTCACTGTGTTGCCACACACCTGTAAGTAATCCCAGCTACCTGGGAGGCTGAGGCAGGAGTATCAAAATTTTGAAGCCAGCCTGGGCAACTTTGCAAGTTCCTGTCTCAAAATAAAATTAAAAAAATAAAAAGGACTGGGGGTGTAGCTCAGTTGGGTTCAATCTCTGGTACCACAAAAAAAAAAAAAAAAAGAGAGAGAGTTCAACTAAAAAGCAAAGTGATGCTACTCTTCTATTTTCTTTTTGAAAAATAATTATTTTCATTAAAGTGTTATGTATAACAGTGAGTAATGAGTCAATTTATTTTCTCAGTTTAAATTTCTAAGAGAAACCCACATGAACAAAGGCTTTAGAAGTCCATGGTAATTTTTAAGAACATTAAGAGTTTTCAGACCAAAAAGTTTGAGAACTGCCCGGGCATGGTGGCGCACACTTGTAATCCCAGCATTTGGGAGGCTGAGACCGGAGGATCCGGGTTCGAGGCCAGCCTCAGCTACCTAGTGAGGCACTCCACAACTTAGTGAGACCCGGTTTCAAAATAAAGAATAAAAAATAGGGCTGGGGGTATAGCTCGAAGGTAGAATGCCCCTGAGTTCAATCCCCAGTACCGCAAAACAACAACAAAAAAAAAGTTTGAGAACTACTACATAGCAATTTTGCAAATTGAGAAGCATGAATTCTAGTTTCAGCTCTGCTCTCCATAACTACATGATACTCTTTCTTCTATAAAATTAAGAGGTTGGGACCAGATGACCTCTAAATTTTAAGAAAGTCTGTAATTGTATGTTGCTTACCTTGAAGTTATAGATTTCATTGTAACAATCAGCACTTTTCAGAAACCAGGTTACATTCAAAGATAGATCACAAGGTTCTCCATCAACTATAAAAAAGAAATATTGATAAATAAAAGATGATTCCCAAATGAAGCATTTTTCCTAAAATCATATCCCTATCAACCTATATCCTATTTATTTTCTACCCTAAACTGAGATACTCAAAAACCATCCCTTCTCTGCCGGGCGTAGTGACACATGCTTGTAATCCCAGCATTCGGGAGGCTGAGACTGGAGGATCCGGGTTCGCGGCCAGCCTCAGGTACCTAGTGAGGCATTCCACAACTTAGTGAGACTCGGTTTCAAAATAAAGAATAAAAAATAGGGCTGGGGGTGTAGCTCGGAGGTAGAATGCCCCTGAGTTCAATCCCCAGTACCACAAAAAAAAAAAAAAAAAAAGGAATCTACTTTTGGTTCATAACAAAAAGAAAGAACCTAATTCTAAGTTTCCTCTTTGTTTTAAATTGTTTTCTAAAACTAATTTTTAGGGCTGGGGTTGTAGCTCAGTGGTAGAGTTCTTGACTAGCACACATGAGGCCCTGGATTCAATCCCCAACTAATTTTTAAATGACCAACATATTTTCAGAGATGTGTTAGAATATACAAAACTTTGACCTACTGAGTAGTATTTGTAGAAATGATATAAAAGGTTACTACAATTGGGCTATGAATTATTCAGAAGAACCCATATATAGATAAAATTAATTAATTAAAAGTCAGCAAGAAAACATTCCTTAAACAGAAGAGTTGCAAAAAATATTACTGCTTATGTTAAAAGACAATGAAGACAAAGTTTAGAACTCTGAATGGAACACCTTAAACAATGAAAATGGTCCTGCCTATGCCATGGAAATGATATACCATATCTACAAAACTATAAAATCATAGACAACTGGTAAATATGAGAGTGCACAGAAGTAACAGAGAAAAAAGTAATGTAGATTTCAAGGAGCATTAAATCCTCCAAAAAAGCCAGGCGTGGTGGTGCACGCTTATAATCCCAGCATTTGGGAGGCTGAGACCAGAGGATTCGGGTTCACGGCCAGCCTTAGCTACCTAGTGAGGCACTCCTCAACTCAGTGAGACCCTGTTTCAAAATAAAGAATAAAAAATATGGCTGGGGATGTAGCTCGGAGGTAGAATGTCCCTGAGTTCAATCCCTGGTACCGCAAAAAAAAAATTAAAAAATAGGACTGGAGGTGTAGCTCAGAGGTAGAATACCCTTAGGTTCAACCCCCCGTATCGCAAAAAAAAAAAAAAAATGTAGATACTTTAAAATATTCAGCTTGTTTAACTTGATGAATATCATTAAATCAAAACAGGTGAGAAAAAGACTGTATACAACAAAAGGATAAAGTATCTATTAGGCTATTCCAAGAGACACAATCCTGCTATCCCTAACAGTTCCTCTGACCTAGTAAACCAATCTCGCAAAAAAAGTCAGTGTGTTAGAATAGATTTTATTTAAGTCAAATTTCAGTCATTAGATTGTTTTCATGAGTACAGTATATTCTTCATAGAAACCCTACCAGCTCCTTTCACCCCCACTCAATGTAAGCTTAATGAAAGAAGAAACTTTTTCTACCACTTCTCTGCTATCAAAAAAACCCTCAAACGCTAAGTATTTAACAACTACTTAGTAAACAATTAAAATAAAATTACCCAAATATGTCTTATAACTTTGCACATTCATGGAAAGAGGTATGTTTAGCAGTACACATCAATGCCAGGTGTATAGTGGCGCACACTTGTAATCCCAGTACTTGGCAGGCTGAGACAGGAGGATCACAGGTTCAAGGACAGTATCGGCAAGTAGTGAGACTGTCATCAACCCAGTGAGACCCTGTTTCCAAATGAAAATAAAATAGGGCTTGGGGTGTAGTTCGGAGGTAGAATACCCTGGGTGTCAAAAAAAAAAAAAAAAAAGTGTACATCAATGACCTGGATTTTTATCCCTCACCTTGAAACAGGTTCCCATCACCATTTATTCTCTACAATAAAGCCAGTCTCAGAACTAAAAGGGAGCTTTTCTTTAGTACACAATGGGATAGTTTAGATTCAGATACAATGGTTGTCCCACTAGAAAAACTGGTTTTGATCTATATAATCCCTACTTCCTGCTTACTACCTCTGGACTTCTTCCTTAAGGTGATAAAATACTCCTTTGGTAAATAAAAGATCTATTGAATATATTTTTTTCTGAGCCAATGGTCTGACAAACCTAAGTCCTGTTTTCAAGTGACTATTAAACAGGCATACAAGAGTAAAATCAGTGGTGTCTGAATCACAAAGGATTAAAACACCATGCAATCAACCAACATAATTAAATATAATTCAACTGAGATGAGATTAAATATATATTATATATACAGTAATATACATTTACACAATACTATATTATCTATTGACATATATTCAACATAATATGTAACATACATTATATATATAGTATATGATATATGCATATATGTGATGTATAGTAAAAAGAAAAAGTTCTCACAAGTACTCTGAATATTATTAAATGAGAAGACCTTAGCTATACCAGTTGTTTATACCTAGATAGTGCAGGACTACTAAATTTCTGAACTTAAAAACATATTGCAAGTAGATTAAAGTAGAAAATAGGTAAATTAAGCTAGACGTGGTGGCGCATGCCTGTAATCCCAGTACTTGGGAGGCTGAGACCAGAGGATCCAGATTCTTGGCTAGCCTCAGCTACTTAGGCCCTCTGCTAATTAGTGAGACACTGTTTCAAAAATAAAGAATAAAATAGGACTGGGCAGGTGTAGCTCGGGAGTAGAATGCCTCTGAGTTCAATCCCCAGTACTGAAAAAAAAAAAAGAAAGAAAAGAAAACAGGTAAACTAAAATTTTATCTACAACTTTAAAGAACTCAAACAATACCTTGAAATTCAAAAACTCACATTTCAGGAAGATAGTGGTATTTCTGAAGAGGATCTTTCCAAAACTAAAATAATTTTTTCCCTGCAAAGATAAAGATAATTAGCATCAGGTCACTTTAATTCCCAGGACAGACTATAACTACCTCAATTTATAAAATATTCAAGAAGTAAGTTTTTTTTTAAAAATAACTTTATTAGTGCATTGCTATTTATTGTACATCAAGTGAGGTTCAATGTGATACAATCTTAACAACAAAAACCCCATTAACATCTCTCCTTTTAGTAGAACTCGATCATATCCAAACTTTAGGATTTTTTTTTCATAGTGCAGACATGATTTTTCTCCCATAGACCATAAAGCAAGGAATCTAGGAAGGAGGATGCTAGACACTTCAATTTAACTTAATTGTCCTGGGCCAAACCCCTTAATCAGTTCATTTCCCTTAATTACTAATCACTGCCCAGAATAAGCTAATCGTTTTATTTTTCAATTCACTATTCAGTGAAGTTTTCTTTTAAAATCTAGGACTGAACTATTAATCATTTTAGTAACAAAAATCTCAAACTGAGAACCTGAAGTTAGTCGCCAAATGAATGAAAGTTACACTTGCTATATAAATTTACAACGAGTGAGCAAAGGCCAACGTGGTTTTAATAGGACTAACACATTTTTCGTTTATTAGCATTTTCTGGCGGCCTCTAACTCAAATGAAATTTAAAACGCGGGAGGGGCAGAATAGGTCTACCTGTATAATTAATTATCCAAATAAAAGACATGCCTAACCACATTACATTTTATAACTGTTTCTTGCATTTTAGCCATTCCCATGTTAAAATACATTTTTAAAAATACGCAGGCCTCCTAATCACATTGCAAATCTCAGAATATCAATTTCAAAATTTAAACGAAATCAAACTACCTCGAAAGTAGAATTACCCAGAAATTAAAAAAATAAAAACTGCAGAGAGGGGGGGAAAAGACGCCTATTTACATATCCCTCTTACCCAGCCTGGTGTCACTGAACTCTAAATCTTCATCTGAAAGATGCTCTCCACTAAGTTTAAATCTTTCTCAGGTGAAGCACTGAAAGTTCTGCTACTTTCGGAATGAGAAACCACTTCGCCTCTCCTTTCCGCTGCTAAAGGGACCCTGACATTCCTACTAGGCCACCCACAAAACTTGTAGCTTTCGGCTCCGGGGAGGAGGTCCCCGTGGGCCAGCAGCACTGACGATCCCGGATCCCACCCCCAGAGGAAGCGGACTCCTGCAGAACCTTCATGGACCCCTTGGGCCGCCGTAGCCCCACCTCCTGCTCCTCCAGGCTCGGTCGCTCCGGCAACACTCACCGATGGTATTGGAATGTGCCACTTAGATCTGTCGGCAGCGGACACAGGTGCCGGCCCGGCACCTAAAAGCGACATTGGGAACGGCGGGGCCCCCAGGAGAAGAATAATGACAGGCAACACTTGAAGCCACGCAGCCACCGCCATCTTCACAGCCATGGAGTGCCTGGCGAAAGCATTTCACCTCCTTCCGGTTCGTCCCGCCCTCTTCCGGCTCTCCTCTGAGGGCGGGATCATCCGGGTCCTCGAAACGTTGCGGGGCTTGTTTGTTTTGCGACCGGGAGCCCCTCCCTCAGACTGTCAGCTAGGTTCCCTGAGACTTTGGACCTACTGCGCCGGCGTCGTCCTGTGGTAGCCAAGGCTTTTGGGTTAGGATGACAGCCAAAACTGTCTCGAGCTTCTCTCTCTCCCGCCCCTTAAAGGGTTTCAGGCAGGAACTTGATGCAGAGTATGGTTTTCATCTCCTCCCACTCACCCCAAGCCCTCATTCCTTTTAAGTCAAAGTCGGATGCCGAGGTCAGAAGTCTGGAGAAGAGGCAACTCGCTGCCCGATTGGCGTCCACTAGCGAGTTCTACGGTTTGGGAGCTGGTGAAACCAACGCTGAAATTCGACAGTGGTGGCGTAGAAGTGACTGGTAGACTGGGTAATATAATAGATAAACCTTCAAAGATCCCTTCTAGCCCTAAAACGCACAAAGCTGCAGGAGAGTTTGGCTCGAGTCTTCAGCTTCCAGCAGACCCGGCCAGCACTTCCTACACAAAACTAGAAACGGGGAGAAAGTGGGTTAGTATTCAGCATCATAGCCTCACCGCCACTAAGATCTGCAGCAGCTTTGCTCCAATAGGAGGCAGTCTCCATGTTCTCACGCTCTGGATTTTTTACTCCCTAGTGCTGGTTGCGCACACTCCTCCACTGCTAAAAACAGTTTCGGTTCCTAAGAAAAGCACGGGTCATCAGCCACCAATAATAAAGAAAATTTTGCCAAATAGATTCCTGTAGAAATGCTAGGAACCCAGGAGCTAGAGTCAAGGTTTATCACTCCTTAAGAATCTGGAGGAGACTCTACCAGAAATTCGATGGTGAAGTGCTGGTTTAGAAAGTTTAGAATGACAGCTTGTTGATGTTTAATCTAGCTCGCCCTAGACCTTGGCCTGAGAGTTCGGAGCCAGTTGGAGTGACACAGAAGCCATGGAAGCATCTCAGAAAGAGGAAATCAGGTAAAGATCGAGTGCTACTGCAGGGGTTGACCCTTAGGGCAGGATTTTTTTTTTTTTTTTAAGTGGTACTGGGAGGCATTCTACCTCTGAGCTACACCCCTAGCCCTTAAAACAGGATCTAAGTTGCTGAGGGGCTCGGTAAGTTGCTGAGGCTGGCTAGCCACCAACCTGTGATCTTCCTGTCTCAGCCTCCCAAGTAATGGGATTAAAGGTGTGGACCAAGCTGGGCGTGGTGGTGCACGCTTGTAATCCCAGTATTTGGGAGGCTGAGACAGGAGGATCCGGGTTCAAGGCCAGCCTCAGCTACCTATTGAGTGAGGCACTCCGCTACTTAGTGAGACCCTGTTTCAAAATAAAGAATAAAAAATAGGGCTGGGGGTATAGCGCGGAGGTAGAACGCCCCTGAGTTCAAATCCCCAGTACCAAAAAAAAAAAAAAAAAAAAGGTGTGGACCACCTTGCAGAGTTGATATTTTTACTCAATTCTGTAGGGAGTTAGCTAATGTTAATAGCTAACCTCACAAAATATTTAAAGGATGTTTAAATAGCATTAACAGTGGGAAAGTTGCAATGATAATTCTAACATGAATTTCAAGTATGTTATTGCTTTCCAAATTCAGCTATACAAACCTTTTTCTATGTTGTTCTAGAGTTTAATCTTAAGAACTGGAAAAGGAAGACTGCAAGGTCTTTGCACACTTGATTAAAAGAAACAGTGACAGCTTGGCAGGGTGGTGCACGCCTGTAATCCCAGTACTTAGGAGGCTGAGTCAGGAGGATCGCAGGTTTGAGGACAACCTCAGCAAGTAGTGAGACTCTCATCCTAGCAAGAGCCTGTTTCCAAATATAAAATAAAATCAGACTGGGAGCCAGGCATGGTGGCGAACGCTTGTAATCCCAGTACTTGGGAGGCTGAGACCGGATGATCCAGGTTCTCTGCCAGCCTTAGTGAGGCCCTCCGCAACTTAGTGTGAGACCGTTTCAAAATAAAGAATAAAAAATAAGGCTGGGGTGTAGCTCAGGGGTAGAATACCCCTGGGTTCAGCCCTCTGTACCAAAAAAAAAAAAAAAAAAATCAGGCTTGGGGTGTAACTCCAAGGTAGAATACCTCTGGGTTCAATCCCCAGTGCCAAAAAAAACCCCTGACAAAACCACAGTATAATGAAGGATTTAATTATTTCCATGATAAACCAGCTCAGAGGTAGAATATTCCATGGGTTCAATTCCCAGCGCCAAAAAAATAAGGGAGGAGTGGAATATATTCTGAAAATATTTTGTTGATTAAATAAGTCAGTAGGTCATTTGCTTTTGGTTTGGTTTTATTTAGAGTTTTTTGTCCTTTGCTCTTTCTGATTTTACTGTTGCAGTCATTTTGTGTGGGGCTGGGGGTGGGGAGAGGGGTACTGGGGATTGAAGCCAGGGAGTTCTACCTCTGAGCCACATATACACTCTATTTTATTTTTTATTTTGAGGCAGGGTCTCATTAGGTTGCTAAGGGTCTCACTAAATTGCTGAGGCTGGCCTCCAACCTGCAATACTTCTGTCTCAGCCTCCAAGTACTGAGGTTACAGGTGTGTACCACCATGCCCAGTTGTGGTCATTGTTGTTGTTTGTGGTATTAGGGAAGGAATTCAGGAGCATTCTATCTATGAGCTACATGCCCAGCCCTTTTTATTTTATTTTTCTTGATTATAAATAGGGTCTTACTAGATTGCTAAAAACCCATTACATTGCTGAGACTGTCCTTGAACCTACGATCTTCCTATCTCAGCCTCCCAAGTACTAGGATTACAAGTGTGTGCCACCATGCCCGGCTACAGTCATCATATATTTTTTTTAATTGGCAGTACTGGGGATGGAACCCAGGGGCATTCTACCTCCGAGCTACACCCCTAGCCCTATTTTTCATTGTTTATTTTGAAACATGGTCTCACTAAGTTGTAGAGGGCCTTACTAAGTAGTTGGGGCTGGCTGCAAACCCAGATCTTCCTGTCTCAGCCTCCCAAGTACTGGGATTACAAGGATGTGCCACCATGCCCGGCTTACAGTCATCATTTTTAAAGAACCCTTTCTCATAAGTGACAATGCTCTCAGAGTAATCCCAGAACTTGACATTTTGTTGTTTAACTTGATATTTTTCAAAAGGTTATTACTCTGCAGCGGTGTACTGTTGTGTTATATAAAGTTACTGTGTTATGGCAGTGACACAATTTTATATTGCGGAATAGATTCCAAAGGTTTATTTTGTATCTTTATGCTATAGTTAGAGAAGGTACAAAAAACTGGATTCACAAATCTTATGTAAAATATATTTATGAAAATGTCTTTTTGTTTAGTGTTGAAGATGAAGCTGTGGATAAAAACATTTTCAGAGACTGCAGCAAGATTGCTTTTTATAGGTAAGGAAGGTAAATATATTGCCTAGGCCAAAACATTTCTGACTATATCCCAAAATTAATGCTATTAAAATTTTGAGAACTGATAAGCTTTCCAAGAAAAGGGTCAATTAGGAAATTTAATGATTAAGGTATTCATCAGATGGGAAATCTTCACCCTTATGTGCTTACTACTAAATTTTTAACCAGGTATGGTGGCCCATGCATATAATCCCAGTACTTGGGAGACTGAGATAGGAGGATTGCAGGTTTAAGACCAGCCTCAGCAACTTAATGAGGCTCTCAACAACCTAACAAGACCCTGTTTCAAAACAAAATACACTGAAGTATAGCTTGGAGGTAGAATGCCGAGTACCACAGAAAAACTTTTTTAAACTAATTTTTCAGTTTCATGTCTTTGAACAGTTTATAGTATTACATGGTCCAAGAGTAATATAAAGCTGGGCATGTGGTGTACACCTGTAATACCAGTACTTGGGAGACTGAGACAGGAGGATTACAGGCTCGAAGACAGCCTCAGCAATGTAGTAAAGCTTTCAGCAACCTAGTGAGATTCTGTTTACAAACAAAATAAAAAGGGCTGGGGGATGTAGCTCAGAAGTAGAATGCCTCTAGCCAGGCATGGTGGTGCACACTTATAATCCCAGAATTTGGGAGGCTGCCACAAGAGGATTGCAGGTTCTCAGCCAGCCTCAGCTACTTAGTGAGGCCCTCAGCAACTTAGTGAGACCTTGTTTCAAAATAAAAAATAGAAAAATAGGGCTGGGAGTGTAGCTTGGAGATAGAATGCTCCTGGGTTCAATCCCCAGTACCAGAAAAAAAGTACAATGCCTCTGGGTTCAATCCCCAGTAACATACATACACACACACACACACACACACACACACACACACACACAGAGTAATATAAAAAGATATACAGCTGGGCATGGTGGCACATGCTTGTAATCCCAGTACTTGGGAGGCTGAAACAGGAGGATTGCAGGTTTGAAGACATCATCAGCAATTTAGTGAGGCCTTCTACAACTTAATGAAACCCTGTTTCAAAATAAAATAGAGCTGGAGGCACAGCTCAGAGGTAGAATGCCCCTGGGTTCAATGCCTGGGAACACACACACACACACACACACACACACACACAGAAGTAATATAAAGCTGGGCATAGTGGCACACGCTTGTAATCCCAGTACTTGGGAGACTGAGACAGGAGGATCGCAGGTTTGTGGCCAGCCTCAGCTACTTAGTGAGGCCCTCTGCAACTTAGTGAGACCCTGTTTCAGAATAAAGAAGAAAAAGTAGGACTGGAGGTGTAGCTTGGAGGTAGAATGTCCCTGGGTTCAATCCCCAGTATCACAAAACAATTCTTTCATATATTTAAATTTCTAATTTATTCACTCTTTGTTCTAGAGGAACAAAAGTATATCATTTTAATATAGAACAGGTACCTTACAGGGAAGTTTACTTTGAATGCCTGGTCACTTTGTTAAACCACTACATTAAATTGAATTTCTACTGGAATTTATTAAATTACTTTTTTTTTTCTTTCTTTCTTTCTTTTTTTTTTTTTTTGAAGTACTGGGGATAGAACCCAAGGGCATTCTACCTCTGAACTATACCCCCAGACCTAATGTTTATTTTGAAACAGGGTCTCACTAAGTTGCAGAGGGCCTCACTAAGGTAGCTGAGACTGGCTGCAAACCTGCAATCCTCCTGTCTTAGCCTCACAACTACTGGGATTACAAGTGTGCACCACTATGCCCAGCTTGAATGTCATCTTTCAAAATTATCTCACCTTCTTTTTTTTTTTTTGGTGGTACTGGGGATTGAACTCAGGGGCATTCTACCTCCGAGCTACACCCCCAGCCATATTTTTTATTCTTTATTTTGAAACAGGGTCTCACTAAGTTGCAGAGTGCCTCACTAGGTAGCTGAGGCTGGCTGTGAACCCGGATCCTCCAGTCTCAGCCTCCCAAATGCTGGGATTACAAGTGTGCACCACCATGCCCAGCTTATCTCACCTTCTTAATAAAGGAGACAAGATGCCATCCTTGAGCTATTATGTTGAAATTTTCATTAGTATTCTCATTAGTACTAATTTTATTTATTTATTTATTTATTTATTTATTTATTTAATTTTTTTGCGGTACTGGAGATTGAACTCAGGGGCATTCTACCTCCGAGCTATACCCCCAGCCCTATTTTTTTATTGTTTATTTTGAAACCAGGTCTCACTAAGTTGCAGAATGCCTCACTATGTTGCTGAGGCTGGCTGCAAACCCAGATCCTCCAGTCTCAGCCTCCCAAATGCTGGGATTACAAGCGTGCGCCACCAAGCCCGGCTCATTAGTACTAATTTTATTAGAACTCTAATAAGGGGTACTCTTAGTACTTTATGAGAGTACTATCCATGCCCAATTCACTTAATGTCAATGAGAATTTTAATGAATTCTTCATGATAATGTAGTCTATTGTATGCTCAAAGTCACTAATAGCCCTTACACATTTGTATACTCCATATCTGTAGGCGTCAGAAATACCAGCTCTCCAAGAATTCCACCTACCGGGCATTATTAGATTCTGTCACAACAAGCAATGACAGTACCAGATTCCAAATCATCAATGAAGCTACTAAGGTGAGATAAAAGTAATTCTACAGAAAATAATTTGCTTCTGTATTTATCTGGGTTGAATGATATGATAAGATAGGTAAAGAGAATTTGTAATCTTTTCCCCAGACTGTGAATGATGGGCTTCAGATTAAAGGTATATGGAAAACCAAGTAGAGACTTGTAAAACTAAAAAGAACCTCCAAAATGTATTTCTTTCTCTGAGGATTTATCTTAGCTTCTCTGCATAGCTAGACATTATACATTTTATATTTCTTTTTTTTTTTTTTTTTTTTTGCGGTACTGGGGATTGAACTCAGGGGCATTCTACCTCCGAGCTGCACCCCCAGCCCTATTTTTTTTTATTCTTTATTTTGAAACCGAGTCTCACTAAGTTGCGGAGTGCCTCACTAGGTAGCTGAGGCTGGCTGCGAACCCGGATCCTCCCGTCTCAGCCTCCCGAATGCTGGGATTACAAGCGTGCGCCACCATGCCCGGCTCAACATTATACATTTTATATTTCTAAGGTAGCAAAACCCATGTTCTCTCACCTCATTTAAAGTTTGTTGATCTGGCTGAAATTTGAGTACAATAGCTACTATTTTCTAATGATTAATACTAAATTTTTTGCCAGGTGTGGTGGCACATGCCTGTAATTGCAGTACATGGGAGGCTGAGACAGGAGGATCACAGGTTCGAGAATAGCCTCAGTGACATAGTGAGACTCTCAGCAATCTAGCAAGACCCTGTTTCCTAACAAAAAAATAAAAAGAACTGGGAGAGTATCTCAGAGATAGAATGCCCCTGAGTTCAATCCCCAGTACCAATTAATTAATTAATTAATTCTCAATATAAGCAAAACCAACTCCTTTGTTCTATAACTTACCTTCAATATATACATGTTTGTGTATGCACACACACTTTTGTAACTTACCTTCTTAATATTTTTTCATTATCATTTCCAATCATCACTAATAGGAGGAAGAGATTTGGTAATTTATGTTATTTGTTCATAAATATCCAAACAAGTTCCTAGCGAATAAGAACAAGAACATCTAGAAATTCTTAATTTTTTTTTTGGGGGGGGGGTACTGGGAATTGAACCTAGATGCGTTCTATCTCCAAGATACACCCCAGACCAATTTTTGTGTGTGTGTGTGTGGTACTGGGGATTGAACTCAGAGGCATTCTACCTCTGAGCTATACCCCCAGCCCTATTTTTTATTCTTTTATTTTGAAACCGAGTCTCACTAAGTTGCAGAGGGCCTCACTAGGTAGCTGAGGCTGGCCTCGAACCCGGATCCTCCGGTCTCAGCCTCCCGAATGCTAGGATTACAAGCGTGCGCCACCACGCCCGGCTAACCCCCCAGACCAATTTTATCTCTTATTTGGAAACAGGGTCTCACTAGGTTGCTGAAAGCCTCACTGAGTTGCTGAGGCTGTCCTTGAACTTGTGATTCTCTTGTCTCAGCCTCTCAGGTACTAGGATTACAAGCTTGCCACCATGCCCCCGGCTCAAAATACTTAATGTTTTAAACAGAATTATTTTCCGGGTGTGGTGGTGCTTGCTTGTAATCCCAGTACTTGGGAGGCTGAGACTGGAGGATCCGGGTTCGAGGCCTTAGTGAGACCCTGTTTCAAAATAAAGAATAAAAAATAGGACTGGGAATATAACCTGGAGGTAGAATGCCCCTGGGTTCAATCCCCAGTACCACAAAAACAAAAAACAAATCAACAGAATTATGTAGCATTCATATATAGACTTTTTGAAAGAAAAAGGTTTGGGGGAAAGAATTGGGGAATAATGCCAGTTAAGAAGTTTCAAGGAGCCGGGCGTGGTGGTGCACACTTGTAATCCCAGCATTTGGGAGGCTGAGACCGGAGGATCCGGGTTCACGGCCAGCCTCAGCTACCTAGTGAGGCATTCTGCAACTTAGTGAGACCCGGTTTCAAAATAAAGAATTAAAAAATATGGCTGGGGGTATAGCTCGGAGGTAGAATGCCCTTGAGTTCAATCCCCAGTACAAAAAAAAAAGAAAAAGAAAAAAGAAACTTCAAGGAAGTTTTGTGTGTGTGTGTGTGTGTGTGTGTGTGTGTGTGTGTGTGTGTGTGTGTGTTGCTTTTTTTTTTTGCAGTACTAGGGATTGAACCCAGGGACATTTTACCTCCAAACTTACCCCCATAGACTCCCCAGCCCTATTTTTTATTCTTTATATTGAAACAGGGTCTTACTAAGTTGCAAAGGGCCTCACTAAGTAGCTGAGGCTGATTGAGAACCCAGATCCTCCTGTCTCAGCCTCCCAAGTACTGGGATTATAGGCATGTGCCACCATGCCCGGTTTTTGTATTTTATTTTTCAAATGCACTCTCTTCACAGTTCTGTTGCTTCCATCTCCCATGGTAGGCAGAATTTTAACTAAATTTCCATCCTCTAAGAAAGTTCCCTAAGCCTATTCCCAACTGGAAAAGAAATCTGTTGAGTTTAGTGCAGCAAGCCTCATTTCATCCCCCATGAAAGAACCCCGAAGAGATAATTTTACTCTGTATTCTTTTGTGCGTCCTACTGTTCTTCGTCTTTCGTTCAGCTAGAATCTAGTTGCTTTGATTGGTTCCCCATCCCGCCCCAACCCCGTGGTAGGAATCGAACCCAAGAGTGATCTACCTCTGAACTACACACCCAGCCCTGTTTTACTTTTTATTTTGAAACAGGAGTTCACAAAGTTGCTAAAGCTGCCCTTGAATGTATGATCCTCCTGTCTCACCCTTCCAAGTACTGGGATTACAGGCATGCTATTTACTTTGGTTTTAACATCCAATTCTTATTCTTGGCACATCTGTTGTTTATCTTAAATGCAATGGTCATATGTCTCAATTTTCCATCTCTGGTTTCAGTTTATGCCTATTATCCAGTGCAATTATTAATAGATACTCTTTTCATTCCAAAGATCCTGGCTTGGACAATTATAGGTTTACCTAACCATAGAACACATAAGAAGGTATTTCTTGTGCTTATGGCCAAGCAAGTATATACATAGAATGGGGAGATTGTTCTCTCTATTATTGCCATTGTTCCCCAGTGAGCTTGGCCTATAATAATTTAAGCAAATTTTTTAAATTACCGTAATTTGTTAGAACAGAGCATCATTGGGGTACTACAACATATTCCTGTTTCATTGAGCTCCTTGGGGTAATACATTGAAGCTAATCTCATGCATCTGTTCCTAGGTTCCTCTCCTGGCTGAAGTTTATGGTATAGAGAGAAAAATTTTTAGGCTTAAAATCAATGAAGAGACTCCATTGAAACCCAGATATGAAGTCCCTGATGTTCTTACCAGCAAACCAAGCACTATAAGGTAAGCCAAGGAACAAGATATCTTAGATGTACCCTCTATATTCTCTTGGTGTGTGTGTGTGTGTGGTACTGGGGATTGAACCCAGGAACATTCTACCTCTGAGCTACACCTCCAACCCTATTTTATTATTTTATTTTGAAACAGGAGCTTGCAGAGGGCCTCACTAAGTTGCTAAAGCTGGCCTCAAACATGTGATCCTCATGTCTCAGCCTCCCAAGTACTGGGATTACAGATATGCACTACCACACCCAGCAAGTAATAGGTTTTATATGTGCCTCTTATTTTGTCTGTTCAAAGCTATAATCATTTGCAGGGTTAATATTCATTTATTTGGCAATATGTTTACCAGTTTTCTATGTTACACCTTCCAATTTTTCTTCATCCACTATTTTACTCACCATGAGGAGAAGTAGAATTTGATCCTTCTCTTAACAAATGCAATTTATTAGCCAGACTTTGGAAACAAGTAGAGGAAGGCTACTTAATTTGTTCACTTAGATTAGCAGCAGGGCTCCAGAAACCTTATACACTAGCCAAACTCTCATGTTAATAATAATTTATATACTTACACTGACTCACTTTTTTTTTTTTTTCAGTACTGGGGATTGAACTCAGGGGCATTCTACCTCCGAGCTATACCCCCAGCCCTATTATTTTATTCTTTATTTTGAAACCAAGTCTCACTAAGTTGCGGAGGGCCTCACTAGGTAGCTGAGGCTGGCCGCGAACCCAGATCTTCCAGTCTCAGCCTCCCAAATGCTGGGATTACAAGCGTGCGCCACCACGCCTGGCACTGACTCACTTTTAATTAAGAGTATTCTCAGAAGTCTAACATGTAATTTTACTTAGAATCAGAGAGAAATTAATAATCAGTTTCTAGATGGAAAAAAAAAATCTTTAGGTACTAAAGCATTTTTCAAGTACCTGCAAAATCTTTATCAGTTCGCCACACACTCTCCAGTGAAATTTCTACTCAGGTTTGTTTTTTGTTTTGCTTTGTTTTTGGTACTGGGGATTGAACTCAGGGAGTTCTATCCCCGGACTACACCCCCAGCTCTTAGTTATTTTTTTAATGTTGAAACAGAGTCCTGCTGCCAGGCATGGTGGCGTACACTTGTAATCCCAGCATTTGGGAGGCTGAGGCCGGAGGATCTGGGTTTTCGGCCAGCCTCAGCTACCTAGTGAGGCATTCCGCAACTTAGTGAGACCCTGTTTCAAAATAAAGAATAAAAAATAGGGCTCGGGCTGTAGCTCGGAGGTAGAATGCCCCTGAGTTCAATCCCCAGTACCAAAAAAAAAAGAAAAAGAGATAGTCATGGTGAGTAATGACTAACTCCAAAGATGGCTTCACTCAAGAGAATGCATTTTAAGATTAAACAAAAATCTTGTCAAAAGATCCCAGAAAAGTTCCGATTTTCATTAGCAGTTAATAAAGTTATTCATGCAGAAGTGTATACAACAGAACACTGCTCCTTTTCATTTTATTTGTACTTTTGGCCTGGGATATGGGTTTTAAATGGACATTGTCTGTACCATCTTCATTAAAATAAATAATGTTAGCCAGTGTGGTGGCCCACCCTTGTAATATAGTGTTCAAAATGGGATTGAAAACTGGTACCCCATCTCTTTAAAACATCTGGTAAAAGTGTTGTGTGCATGCATGTTATGCACTTGATATACATTATGATATGAGACCATAATGCACCAATAAAAGCACATAAAAATAAAATAAATAAAATTAAAAATAAATAAATAAATAATACTCTGGTAGAGAGGCTGAGACTGGAGGATCTGGGTTCGTGGCCAGCCTCAGCTACTTAATAAGGCCCTCCACAACTTAGTGAGACCCTGTTTCAAAATAAAGAATAAAAAATAGGGCTAGAGGTATAGCTCAGAGGTAGAATGCCCCTGGGTTCAATCCCCAGTACCACAAAAAATAAGTAAATAATATTTATAAAAACCATAAAAAAAAATTAGCCAGGCTTGGTGGGACACACCTGTAATCCTAGTACTTGGGAGGCTAAGACAGGAGGATCACAGATTCAAAGATAGCCTCAGCAACTAATGAGACTCTGATCAACCTAGTGAGACCCTGTTTCAAAATAAAAATAAAATAGGGCTGGGGGGGTGGCGTAGCTGGGAGGTAGAATGCCCCCGGGTTCAATCCTCAATACCACACACACAAATAAAAAAGACCTAATTTTATTTCCCTGTGGAAACAATCTATTTTATCCTTAGTTT
The DNA here is from genome assembly GCA_004027655.1 of Graphiurus murinus. Lineage (NCBI taxonomy): Eukaryota > Metazoa > Chordata > Mammalia > Rodentia > Gliridae > Graphiurus > Graphiurus murinus. The sequence continues at coordinate 61,052 of PVLC010005400.1, forward strand.
CTGAATATATGGTTGGAATGAGAAAGTGAAAGAATATATAGATTCTATTCTGTTACTAGGCTTTACAGACAAAATAATGATGATTATACTGGCATTTATTTATCTATTTGTTTGTTTTGTGGTACTAGGGATTGAAAGGGAGTGCTACCTCTGAGCTATACTCCCAGCCCTTTTTTATTTTATTTTAATTAATTAATTAATTTATTTATTTATTTGCGGTACTGGGGATTGAACCCAGGGGCATTCTACCTCCAAGCTACACCCCCAGTCCTATTTTTTTATTCTTTATTCTGAAACAGGATCTCACTAAGTTGTGGAGGGCCTCACTAAGTAGCTGAGGCTTACCTTGAACTCAGATCCTCCAGTTTCAGCCTCCCAAGTATCGAGATTATAAGCATGTGCCACCACGCCTGGTTCCTATTTTATTTTGAAACAGGGTTCACTAAGTTGCTGAGGCTGACCTTAAACTTATGATCTTTCTGCCTCAGCCTCCCAAGTACTGAGAGTACAGGTGTGTCCCACCATGCTTGGCTTGACATTTGTTGAATGTTTATATGTCAAGCACTGTGCCAAATGTTTTACATGCATGATCTAACCTAATTCTCTTCAAAAACTCTATTTGTTGTTATTTTTATTGTTTGTACTTTCCACATAAGAAAACTGAGACTTAGAACAGTTCAATAACTTTGTTATCCAAAGTCATAAAGTATATTGTAGAGTTATGTTTGGTCTAAACATTCTGATGCCAAAGCCTATGCTCTCAATGATGGTCCTCTATTGCCTTATCTATACTATATCACATAAAGATTGATTTACTGATTAATTATTTTTATTTGCAAATCACATGAAACCATGCAAACCTATGGCAATTTATTTTTCTCTTCCTGCTTGATTTCCAGGCTGATTTCATGCACAGGAGATACAGGCAGTCTGGTATTGGCACATGGAAAAGAAGATCTGAAGTGCCATATCACAGCAAACCCATTCAAAATAGACTTGGTATCAGAAAATGAGGTTGTGATGAGCATAAATTCCCTGGGCCAATTGTACTTTGAGCACCTGCAGATTCCTCCCAAACAAAGGTATTTTTACACATTATTTGATGCATAAAGATCTTAATAAAACCTGACTGTAAATTTCAATTGCCTAAATAGATAATAAATCATCATAGAAAACTAGTTTCCCTTTTTTCCTGTGGTATCATCCTGAGAAGTTTTAATTTTTCACCTGTGTAGAAGAAATTTAAATGCATATTACTAAGTGACAGGAGCTTATCTGAAATCTGTTCAAATGGCTACATACTATACTAAAGGACATTTTAGAAAAGATAAAACCATGGAGATATTAAAAAGATTCTTGGTGGCCAGAGGTTATGAGGAGAGAGGAATAGAGCACAGAGACTTTTAGAGTAGTAGAACTACTCATATGATACTACAGTGGTGGATTCATGTCATTATACGTTTATCCACACTCGTAGAATGTACACCACCAACAGTGAACCATAATATAAGCTCTGGACTTTGGCTGATAATGATGTGTCCTTGTAAGTTCATCAAATATAACAAATGTACCAGTGTGGTGCCAGATGTCAATCGTGGGGGAAGTTGTATATATGTAGGCACAGAGGATATATAGGACCTCTCTATTCTCTGTTCAATGGTGCTGTACACCTAAAACTGCTCTAAAAGCCAAATCTGGTGGCATAGGACTACAATTCCACTACTTGGGAGGCTGAGAAATGAGGAATGCAGGTTTAAGCCTCGCAGATTTGAGGCCAGCCTCAGCAATTTAGCGAGGTCCATCAGCAACTTACTAAGAAACTGTTTAAAAAAAAAAAAAAAAAACAGGCTAGGGGTATAGCTCACAGGTAGAATGCCTCTGGGGTCAAATTGAGTATAAAAAAAAAAGCAAGCTATAATCTCACAAATTTGAGGCCAGTCTGAGCAATTTTGTGAGACCCAGTCTCAAAAAGTAAAAAAGGCTAGAGATGTAGCTCAGTAGTAGAGTGCCCTTGAATTCAATCCCCATTCCTGCAAAAACAAATAAATAACTTTTAAAAAGATAGCTGGGTGTGTGGTAGTGCATGCCTGTAACTCTAGCAACTCAGGAGCCTGAGAAAGGAAGATGGAAGTTCAAGGCCAGCCTGAGCAACTCTTAATAAGATTCTGACTTAACTTAAAAATTTTAAAAAGGGCCGGGGAGTGTTATCTTTTTGGAAGAGTGCTTGCCTAGCATGTGCAAAGTCCTAGGTTCAATCCGCAGTACTGTATACACAGCCCAAAATACTAAAAGGCAGCATACCAAGAAAGTTTCTAAATATATATTTGAATTAAAAATTAATATGCACAATATAGAAAGAGCTCATCCTAAACAATAAGCAAAAGAACAGTAAGCAAATTTAAGAATAGGTAATATAAACTGCAGCAATGCATATTAACATAGTGTAAATAATTTAATATTGAGTGAAAAAGGATGTCACAAAATATACACAGTAAACTTTTTTTTTTTTTTTTCAGTACTAGGGATTGAACCCAGAGGCATTTTACCTTTGAACTACACCCCCAGTCCTATTTTTTTATTCTTTTTTTTTTTTTGCAGTACTGTGGATTGAAGTCAGGGGCATTCTACCTCCAAGCTATACCCCTAGCCCTATTTTTTATTCTTTATTTTGAAACAGGGTCTCACTAGGTAGCTGAGGCTGGCTGCAAACCTGGATCCTCTGGTCTCAGCCTCCCAAATGCTGGGATTACAAGCGTGCACCACCACGCCGGCTTCACAGTAAACTTTTATTTATATAAAATTTTTAAAAGGAAAAACCAAATAATGTATTGTTTGGAGATTCAAATATATTTTTGGGACTACGATTTTAAAATACCAGGGAATAGTTAACACAAAATTTTTTAAACTGGTTATCTCTGAAGGGTTGGGGGAGAAGGCAAATGCATTTGAAGAGAACTGCACAGACACTCCAAAGGAACAAATTATTTCATTTGCTTAAGCTCAGTGGTGTGTTTATAGCTCTTCACTTAATATTATTTTTTAAACTCTCTGGATACATTATGCCCTTTTATCTACACGTTATGTTTTTTTTTTTGGTTTTGGTTTTGATTTTTGTGTGTGTGGTACTGGGGATTGAACCCAAGGACATTATCTCTGAGTTATACCCACAGCCCTATTTTATTTTTTATTTGGAAACAGGTTCTCCCTAAGTTGCTGACAGGCTAAGTTGCTAAGGCTAGATTTAAACCTGTGATCCTCCTGTCTCACCCTCCCAAGTACTGAGATTACAGCCATGTGCCACCATGCCCATCTACATGCTGTGTTTTACACTAAAGACAAAAATTAATTTATAATGAGTATGAATATACAATTCACAGAGGAAGAAATAGAAGTACTCTTAAATGTATAAAAAGTAGTCTGTATCGTTAATCATTGAAATTCATTATCTCTTCTAAAATTTTAGAATGGCTAAGAACTCAAAAAATTAATAAAATCCAGTATTAAGAATGAAGGGAAGCCGGGCGTGGTGGCGCACGCTTGTAATCCCAGCATTCGGGAGGCTGAGACCGGAGGATCCGGGTTCGCGGCCAGCCTCAGCTACCTAGTGAGGCACTCTGCAACTTAGTGAGACTCAGTTTCAAAATAAAGAATAAAAAATAGGGCTGGAGGTGTAGCTCGGAGGTAGAATGCCCCTGAGTTCAATCCCCAGTACTGCAAAAAAAAAAAAAAAAGAATGTAGGGAGATAAACACTCAGATGCAACTGCAGGTGGAAGAATAAATTGTCACAATCATCCTGGAAGACTACGTTACATTGCTGTGTAGTAGGATAACATTGAGTAAGGGAAGCTATGTTCTATCCTTCTATCCTGTTTACTTATGCTTTGTTAAGATATTATGAGCATGTATTGTGTTTGTGATAAAAGTTTATAAAGAACCGGGCATGGTAGTGCATGCCTGTAATCACACAGTACTAGGGAGGCTGAGACAGGAGGATGACAGGAGGAGGACAGCATCAGAAACTTAGACCTCACAATTTAGCGAGACCTTGTCTCAAAATAAAAATAAAATAGGGAGAGGGATTGGAGCTTGGAGGTAGACTGCCCCAGGATTTAATCCCTAGTATCATTAAAAAAAAAAGTTTGCCGGGCTCTGGTAGTGCATTGCTTATAATCCCAGTACTTGGGAGGCTGAGACAGAAGCAGGTTCACAGCCAACCTTAGCTACTCAACAAGCCTTTCCACAATTTAGTGAGACCTTGTTTCAAAATAAAGAATAAAATAGGGCTAGGGGTATAGCTCAGAGGTAGAATGCCCCTGGGCTCAATCCCCAGTACCACACACACACACACACACACACACACACACACACACACACACAAAGAAAAGTTAGCCGGGTGTTTTGGCTCACACTTGTAATCCCAGTACTTGGGAGGCTGAGACAGGAGGATCACAGGTTCATGGCCAGCCTCAGCAATTTGTGAGACCCTCTGCAACTTAGTGAGACCCTGTTTCAAAATAAAGAATAAAATGGGGCTGAGAGTGTAGCTTGGAAGTAGAATGCCTAGTACCGCAAGAAATAAAAAATAAAAAAAGTTGAAAGTTGATATAAGTATTTTAAAGAGTTGAGAAAATTTAAATACATATATGTTTATATAAAAAAAAAACCCGAGCTATTAAGCCAGGTATGGTGGCCCATGCTTGTAATCTCAGTACTTGGGAGACTGAGACAGGAGGATTGCAGGTTCATGGCCAGCCTCAGCAACTCAGTGAGGCTCGCATAAACTTAGCAAGACCCTGTTCACCCCAAAAATAAAATAGGGCTAGACGTATGGCTCAGAGATAGAATATCCCTGGGTTCAATCTCCAGCACCATAAAGCAGAACAAAAATAAGCTACTGGTTGAGTGTTCATTGTTAATGTTCATTTTATAAGTGCTTTTTTTTTTTTCAGTACTGGGGATTGAACTCAGGGGCATTCTACCTCCGAGCTATACCCCCAGCCCTATTTTGAAACAGGATCTCACTAAGTTGTGGAGGGCCTCACTAGGTAGCTGAGGCTGGCTGCGAACCCGGATCCTCCCGTCTCAGCCTCCCAAATGCTGGGATTACATATAAGTGTATTTTAATGTATAAAAATATTATATTTAATAAGTTAAATAATATAATTTATGAAGTCTTAAAAGTTAAAAATATAAATCTTTATCATTGAACAAAATTCTGTTAGTCTTTCCATTGAGTGAAACAACTTTATGTTAAAACAGAACTACGAAAGAAAATGAAGAGAGTGCACACGTTGACACCTCTCAGGTAATTTAGATTGAGCAATTTATTTTTGTTTTCTTCTTTACTACCATCATAATTTTGTGGCATATGATGAACTTTGTTCCTCCCTTCTACAGAAAGGTTCTTATAAAATGTTTTACTACATATAAATGGATTGCTTGTATCTTTTGCTCATTTTATCATCTTATTATTTCTTTATTTGTTCATTGATGTATTCGTTTGTTCATAAAAGTAGATACAGCCGGATGTAGTGGCACATACCTGTAATCCCAATACTTTGGAGGCTGAGACAGGAGGATTGCAACTTAGGTGCTCAGCAACTTAATGAGACCTTGTTTCCTAATAAAAAATAAATAAAAATAGCACTTGAGAGGCTATGACGGGAAGATCACATGTTCAAGGCCAGCCTCAACAATTTAGTGAGGCCCTCTGCAATTTTGTGAGATCCTGCTCCAAAATAAGAAATAAAAATAGGGCTAGAAGTGTATCTCAGAGGTAGAATGCCCTGGGTTCAATCCCCAGTAAAACACACACACACACACACACACACACACACACACACACACACACAAACATGGAATTATATGAACCAACAGTTCTACTTCTGGGCATGTACAGGAAAATGAAGGCATAGCAGCATTGTACACCGTAGCCAAAAGGAGGAAGCAACCCAATAAATTCATTTATTAATAGATGAATACTGTGTAAACAAAACATGATATATAGGTACATTGGAATATTATTCAGCTTTAAAAAGGAAGTAAATTCTGATACATGTTACAAAGTGGATGAAACTTGAAAACAGTATTCTAAGTGAAATAAACCAAGCCTGTAATCCTTGTACTTGGGAGGCTAAGACAGGTGGATCACAGGTTTGAATTCAGCCTTGGCAACTTGGTGAGGCTGTTGGCAACTTTGTTAGACACTGTTTCCAAATAAAAAATAAAATAGGGCTGAGAGTGTAGCTTGAAGGAAGAATGCCTCTGGGTTCCATCCTCAGCACAAAAAAAGAAAGAAAGAGGAAAAGAGAGAGAGAGAGAGAGAGAGAGAATGAGAATATGAATATCACAAAAGAACAAATACTTTATTATCCCACTTTATGAAATACCTGGTATAGTCATAGCCATAGAGACAGAAAGTAGAATGGTGCTGCCAGGTTTGGAGAAGGAGGAAATGGGGAGTTAGTGTTGAATGGGTAGGGAGGTTCAGCTTGGGAAGATGAAAAAGTTCTGGAGATAAATAGTAATAATGGACATCATCACTGGGTGTGATGGCACCCACTTAATCCCAGTACTTGGGAGGCTGAGACAGTAGGATCGCAGGTTCAAAGCCAGCCTCAGCAACTTAGTGAGACTCTATTTCCAAATAAAATACAAAATAGGTCTAGGGGTATACCCCAGAGGTACAAGGTCCCTGGGTTCCATCCCCAGTATCACAAATAACAACAACAACAATAATAATAATAATAATAATAATAATAAAACATCACCACACAACAGAGCAAATGTACTTAATGCCAGTAAACTGTACACTTGAAAATGGTTTAAATGGTAAATTTTATGTTATATATATTGTACTGCAATTTTAAAAAGTTCATGTCAGCTCTGGTTCATCAGAATGATTAATGACATTTATATAAAACATTTATGAATTATACTGACATCATAAATTGATCTTCTAAAAGATAAAAACATTTTTTCATTATTATATTTAGTCCAAATAGAATATACTATTGTAGTGACCACATTTGTTGCGATTTTTAAAATTGTGTGTGTGTGTGTGGTACTGGGGACTGAACCCAGAGGCATTCTACCTTCAAGCTATACCCCCCCAACCCAATTTTATTCTTTATTTGGAAACAGGGTCTCGCTAGGTTGATGAGAGTTTCACTACTTTCTGAGGCTGTCCTCAAACCTATGATCCTCCTGTCTCAGCCTCCCAAGTATTGGAATTACAAGCATGTGCCACCATGCCTGGCTTCATTTATTAAAATTTATAAATTAACTTTTCTCACCTTTTTTTTTTTTTTTTTTTTTGCGGTACTGGGGATGGAACTCAGGGGCATTCTACCTCCGAGCTACACCCCCAGCCCTATTTTTTTATTCTTTATTTTGAAACAGAGTCTCACTAAGTTGCGGGGTGCCTCACTAGGAAGCTGAGGCTGGCCGCGAACCCGGATCCTCCGGTCTCAGCCTCCCGAATGCTGGGATTACAAGCGTGCGCCACCACGCCCGGCTTTTTCTCACCTTTTTGTATCAATAGGAAAATCAAGAGGATCTAGGCCTTTGGGAGGAGAAATTTGGAAAATTTGTGGATATCAAAGCTAATGGTAAGTTGAAACAGTTATAGTTTCAAAATGGCTAAGTATCTCTATCTAAAAGTCTCTTAAAGCTGGGCATGATGGCACATGCCTATAATCCCAGTATTTAGGAGACTGAAACAGGAGAATTGCAGGTTCATGGCCAGTCTCAGCAACTTAGCAAGGCCCTCCTCCACAACTTAGTGAGACCTATTTCAAAATAAAATAGGGCTGGGGGTATAGCTCAGAGGTAGAATGTCCCTGGGTACAATCTCCAGTACAGAAAAAAAGAAAAAAGTTCCTAGAGCTTTAGCAAACTTTGGAATCTCGGATTTGCATTCCTCTATCCTTTAACAATGCACTGTAACAGAGAAATGATGATTATATGCATTGAGTAAGGAGTGTAGCAAAAGTATAGGCCACGTGGAACTTATATCAGGGATGGGTCAGCATGCTGCTTGCGCGGACCCATAGATCAGACAGCTACAAATTCCACATTCTATTTTTATGGGAGTCAAGTAATGAGAAACCAAGTTCTGGAGCTCATCAGCTCCAACATTCCAAGCCAGTGGTTCTCACCCTTTTCCAGAACTCCCCATCAATCACATGGTGTCACATGACCATCTGTGACATTTCTCACTAGGCTTAAGTGGGGTTAGGGGTGGGGATAGAGTTTGTCTCTTAGGAGATTGCTTTCATGGGTTATATATGGTTAGAAAAATATTCATTTTCCTCCTTCCTCCTCCCTACCCTACCCAGTAGAATAACAAACTTTCTTTAACTCCTTGAGCATCCTTGTTTTAGTAGCTATAGCTACAGCATAGAATAATGATCAGGGCTGACAGATACTCAAAATTTATATGTAAGGCATGGTTCTCAGTCCCTCCTTTCTGTAGCACCATAGTCTTCTTTTTTTTTTAACCTTTTTTATTTTTATATTTTTTGTGGTGCTGGGGATTGAACCCAGAGGTATTCTACCTCTGAGCTACACCCACAGCTCTATTTTGTTTTTATTTAACAATAGGGTCTTGCTAAATTGTTGAGGATAGCTTTGAACCTGCAATCCTCCTGTATCAGCCTCATAAGTACTAGGATTACAGGTGTGTGACACCACACCTGGCCTTTTTTTAACCTTCTTTTTAACAAACTTCTTTTTCTCACAAACTCCTGCAAATAAGGATTGTTTGATGTCAAATACTTTGACCTGATTGTGAATTTAAGTTCATGTTATGGCACCGACTTATTTGTACTTTTCCCATATCTCTAAAATAGTTATTAAATAAACACCTTAGTATTTGATTAAAGAAAATTTATATGCCTATCATCATGGGGAAGTAGTATTTTGAGGAGCTAGGAAAGGCCTTCCTGATGTCTTTGACATTATAATCCCTGTAGGTAGTCACAGATGAAGGTAGCAGTAAGAATAAGTTATCAAGTAGAAGATAACCAATCATTCACCTAGAAAATATTAAAAGTGCTCAATAAGCCAGGTGTGGTGATGAACTCTTGTAATTCTAGTACTTTGGAGGCTGAGACAGGGGGATCACAGGTTCTTGGCCAGCCTCAGCTACTTAGTGAGGCCCTCTACAACTTAGTGAGACCCTGTTTCAAATTAAAAAAATATAATAGGGCTGGGGGTGTAGCTCGGAGGTAGAATGCCCCTGGGTTCAATCTTCAGTACTGGAAAAATAAAGTGTTCACTATCCTTTGCTCTGTAAAGCAAAGAAGTATGTAATATATTTTAGGAATTTTTTTATTAGGAAAAAAATTAAATTTTTATAACTATATTTTACAGATAGTAAAGAGATCTACTATAAATGGGGACACACAGAGCTTCAGCACACAGCTAAGGCAACATAACTAATATGTGATCAGAGCTTTGTCTTGTATGTATACTTCTGAATCCTAACAATACCTTACAGAATACAACATCTTATGAAAATCAATAAAGAACATTTTCTGATTGATCAGGGCAAGTTCAGGTCTCCTACCCCTGGTCTAGTTGTCTTGCTTCCCTCATAATTAACTGAATCTCCTTATTTGATGTCCTATTGAAAAGCAAGACTCATTCAGTATCCTGGTCTCAACAGGTCCTGCCTCCATTGGTTTGGATTTCTCCTTGCATGGATTTGAACATCTCTATGGGATACCACAACATGCAGAATCACACCAACTAAAAAATACCAGGTACGTGAAAATAAGAATTCTTATAGGAAACTCTGGCTTGTGGAATTTTAAGAACTTTCCTTGAATGAACTACTCCTAGAGGAGTAGTTGTCAATATTTTTTTTTGTAAAAATTGGACAAGTATAAAAACTATAATATTATAACTTAACAATATAGAAGAAGTAAAGTTAGGAAGCTTCTGTAGTTGATCTTTATCTGGGTTTCATGTTCACCTTTCAGGGCCTTTTTGTGAAACCCTGGGAGAATACATTGTGAAACATCACTGACCTAGAAAATGGCTTTTACTCTAAAGGAGACAGCCTTTAGAGAATGGAAAAGTGTGACATTTCATATTACTTGTGATTCCCTGGGGAAGATCATTTCAAGTCTAAGAGGCGTCAGACTAAGAGGAAACAAAGCCAAAGAGAAACAGAATCTAATCAAGGTTGCCAGGTTCAGGTATAGCCTACCTGACATGGAGGCATAGTGACAAATCTATCAAAAACTGTGCTGCTCTCATACTACCTAGCTGTGTGTCCCCAGCCCTAGCTGGGTTGTTTTTTGTTTTGTTTTGTTTTTGGTATGTGTGTGTGGTACTGGGGATTGAACCCAGGGGCATTCTACCTCTCAGCTACACCCCCAGCCCTATTTTGTATTCTTTTATTTTGAAGCAGGGCTTCACTAAGTAGCTGAAGCTGTCTGCAAACCTGCAATCCTGTCTCAACCTCCCAAGTTCTAGCAGTAGAGGTGTGCAACCACCAGGCCAGCTCATGTCAGTTCTTGATCTTTCTCTACCCAGGTATGCAACCTCATAGCCAACTCATAGTTAGTTCTTGATCTTTCTCTACCCAGCTCTGTAGAAGCCTATTAGGACTCTACCCGCTGTTTTAACTGCAGAGAAGTACTCACAAAATCTGTCAGTGGATATTTATTATGTGTTTGTTGTAGATTCACAGGAAGCAGTTCTTCTCTCTCAGAAGATATTTAGAAGAGAGATCTAAGATATAGACTTAGGCATGTCAGTTGTCACAGGAGGGGTTGCCAAAGGAGTCAAAGGAGAAGGATCACTTTCACCCACATTGGGTCAGGAAACCTTTAGGGAAATCATAAGACTTGAGTCTTGGAAGATGCATGGGACCTATGTGTTTGCAGGAGAGAGTAGAGCTATTCTCTTCATTAATAATACATTTGTGGGGAGCAGGGTGGGATATGGAGAGAAATACACCAAGTGATGTATACATGTATGAATGTATTACTTTTTTTTTTTTTTTTTCTGGTACTGAGGATTAAACTCAGGGGCAGTCTACCTCCGAGCTACACCCCCAGCCCTATTTTTCATTCTTTTTTTTTTTTTTTTTTTTTTTTTTTTTTTTTTGCGGTACTGGGGGTTGAACACAGGGGCATTCTACCTTCGAGCTATACCCCCAGCCCTATTTTTTTATTCTTTATTTTGAAACCGAGTCTCACTAAGTTGCGGAGTGCCTCACTAGGTAGCTGAGGCTGGCCTCGAACCCGGATCCTCCGGTCTCAGCCTCCCGAATGCTGGGATTACAAGCGTGCGCCACCACGCCCAGCTTGTTTTCTTTTTTGTTATTGTTGTTTTTGTTTGTTTGTTTGTGGTACTAGGGATTCAACCCAGGGGTATTCTACCTCCAAGCTACACTCCCAGCCCTATTTTATTTTTTTATTTTGAAACAGAGTGTCACAAGCCAGGTGTGGTGGCACACACTTGTAATCTCAGCATTCAGGATGCTGAGACCAGAGGATCCAGGTTCACAGCCAGCCTCAGATACCTAATGAGGTACTCCGCAAATTAGTGAGACCCGGTTTCAAAATAAAGAATAAAAAATAGGTCTGGAAAGCCGGGCGTGGTGGCGCACGCTTGTAATCCCAGCATCCGGGAGGCTGAGACCGGAGGATCCAGGTTCGAGACCAGCCTCAGCTACCTAGTGAGGCACTCCGCAACTTAGTGAGACCCGGTTTCAAACTATAGAATAAAAAATAGGGCTGGGGGTGTAGCTCGGAGGTAGAATGCCCCTGAGTTCAATCCCCAGTACCGCAAAAAAAAAAATAGGTCTGGGGGTATAGCTCAAAGGTAGAACGCCCCTGAGTTCAATCCCCAGTACCGCCAAAAAAAAAAAAAAAAAAAAAAAAAAAAAGAAACAGAGTTGTCACTAAGTTGCAGAGGGCCTCACTAAGTAGTTGAGGCTGGCCAGGAACCTACGATCCTCCTATCTCAGCCTCCCAAGTACTGGAATTACAAGCATGCACCACCATACCCAGCTCCGGCTCATTCTTTATTTGAAACAGGATCTCACTAAGTTGTGAAGGGCGTCACTAAGTAGCTGAGGCTGGTCACAAACCTGCAATCCTCTCTCAGCCTCCCAAGTACTGGGATTACAAGCATGAGCCACCACACCTGGCTTAAATGTATTACTTTGAAACTCATTAACATGCATAATTACGATGCACCAGTAAAATTATACAATAAATACATTTTTGATAATAAATAACAATAATCCTCATTTGTGTTTTAGGGATGGAGATGCTTACCGTCTTTATAACCTGGATGTCTATGGATATAAAATACATGACAAAATGGGCATTTATGGTTCAGTGCCTTATCTTCTGGCCCACAAACTGGGCAGGACTATAGGCATTTTCTGGCTGAATGCCTCAGAAACACTAGTGGAGATCAATACAGAGCCTGCAGTAGAGGTGAGCTAAAGATCACAACTGTATGTCATATTTACAGAAGAAATAAAACCACCACATTGTAGTCATAGCTCTTTTCTTTGTAGTGGCAGCTCTATGCCACCAAAGGCTCTGCAGTGAAATCAGTGAATGTCAGAAGTATCTAAAGGAATGGATGTCCATACAGATGGGTCTTGTGGATTAGAGGAAATTTCTCAAATGTTCATTCCATTTCTTTTCCCAGTATACATTGACCCAGATTGGCCCAGCTGCTGCTAAACAAAAGGTCAGATGTCGAACTGATGTGCGCTGGATGTCAGAGAGTGGAATCATAGATGTTTTTCTGCTGACAGGACCTACACCTTCTGACATCTTCAAGCAATTCTCATATCTTACGGGTATTTACATGTAGAAGTACCATTTCCAAGTTCCATTATGTTTCCTCTATCCTATATATCATCAGTATAAGTTAATTATTGTACTTTATATAGAACTTATAAACAACTTACCTAAATATTTTAAGTAGTAAGCATTTCTCCTCCCACCTTCATCCCATTTAGCTCAGTTAAACATTATACTGGTCTGGAACTGTTCACTCTCTAATACCTGCCATTTACATTCCTTGGAGCCTTTATTCTCTCAGCATTATCTACCTTTAACTCAGGTGACCAGTATCCCAACCTGAACTTTTCCATATTTTGTATTTCATTAAAATATACCACTGATAGCTGGATGTGGAAGCTCATGCCTGTAATCTCAATACATGGGAGGCTGAGACAAGGAGGATCACAAGTTTGTGACCAGCCTCAGCAACTTTTTGAGACTCTGTTTCAAAATAAAAAATAAAATGGGACTGAAGGTATAGCTTGGAGGTAGAACATCCCTGAGTTCAATCTCCAGTACCACAAGAAAAAAAGAAAAGATATATGCTTTATTGCCAAAAAGCAATATATGTATGTATATATATACATACATATACATATACATATACATATACATGGGGGGTTTTTTTGTGTGTGTGGTACTGGAGATTGAACCCAGGAACATTCTGAGTGGTAGAGGGCTTTGCTAAATTGCTGAGGCTGGTTGCAAACCTGCAATCCCCTGTCTCAGTCTCCCAAATACAGGGTTTACAGGCATGCACCACCAAGCCCTGTAAGCATTTATCTTTAAAAGACTACAAGCTTGGGTTGGGGGTGTAGCCCAGTGATAGAGCACTTGCCTGACATGGCAAGGCCCTGTATTTAATCTCCAACACTGCAAAACAAAAACAAACTGGAAATAGCTGGTATAATAGTGTATGCCTATAATCCCAGTATTTGGGAAGCTGAGACAGGAGGATCACAGGTTTGAGGTCAGCCTTGGCAACTTAGCAAGGCCCTCAGCAACTTAGCAACACCCTGTTTCAAAACAAAAAATAAGAAGGGCTGGAGGCATACCTCAGAAGTAGAATTCCCCTGGGTTCAATCCCCAGTATAAAAGTGAAAAATTTTTTAAAACTACAAGCTTTCCTCTAAGATTAGAATCAAGACAAAGCTGCCCACTTTCATTACTGCTATTCCACATTGTACCAAATGTTCTAGCAAGATCAATTAGGTGAGAAAAAAAGGTGAGAGTAATATAAATTAGAAAGAAGTAAAATTATTTTTATATTCATAGGATGTGATCTCATATATTGAAACTTCCAAAGAAAACACACACACACACACACACACACACACACACACACACAAATAAATTCAGCACAATTGTAAGGAACATGATCAATATTCAAAAATCAGTTGTGTTTCTGTACACTGGCAATGAGCAATCCAAAAAAAGAAACTAGAAAATAATTTCATTTACAATTGCCTCCAAAAGAATAAAATATCTATAAATAAACTTAACCAGAGAGGTTGTATTAGTCAGTTTCCATTACTGTAATAAATACCTAAACTAATAAAGAGAACTTACAAAGAGAAAAGATGAATCTTGGCTCACAGTTTTGGAGATTTCACTCCATTATTGACTGGCCCCATTTCTTTTGGGGAGTGCAGAGCAAAACTTCTTACTTCACAGCCAGGAAACAAAAGAGAGGAAGAAACTGGGATCCCACAGTCCCCTTCAGTGACCTAGAAACTTGTAAGCTCATCTGTTAAAGTTTCCATTACCTCCCAATAGTCCCAGTGTGGGAACTAAGCCTTCAAAACATGGACCCTTAGGAAACATTCCAAATCCAAGCCATAGCAGAAGTGAAAGACCTGTATGCTGGAAACTACAAAATGTTCCTGAAACATTTTTAAACATTTTTAAAGAAGGTCTAAATAAATAGAAATACATTTTTCCTCCTTTCAAATATAAAACCATCTTTTTTTCTACCTTCATCCCTTGGTTGATAATTTAGCTGGCTAAACTGAAAAATCTTTCTCTCAGAATTTGAAGACATTTCTTTATTGTTTTCATTTTTTTTTCTCTGAAATACCTTCTCTTTATCTCTAAAATCCTGAAATTTTACAGTAGAATCCCTTGATATGGCTCTATAAAATAATGATTGTGGTGGGCATTAGATGTGGACCCTTTCAATCTTAAGAATTTGGAGCTGGGCGTGGTGGTGCACGCTTGTAATCTCAGCATTTGAGAGGCTGAGACCGGAGGATCCAGGTTCACAGCCAGCCTCAGCTACCTAATGAGGCACTCCGCAACTTAGTGAGACCCTGTTTCTAAAAATATTGCTGGGGGTGTAGCTCAGAAGTAGAATGCCCCTGTGTTCCATCCCCAGTTCCAGGAAAAAACAAACAAAAAACACAGATCTACTAAGGTTATATCTTGCCTAATTTTGGTGGATTCCTGTGAAAGAATATTCATAATTCCTACCCTGAACTAAAGGGCCCTGTACAAACTGACCCTCTCCAGTTCCATCTTCTACTTGTCTCCCTCATATGGTGATACCCTGGAATATTTATTTTTCCTTAAGCCTGTCAGGTACTTCTAGGCCTCTGTGTCTCTTCTGTTCTCTATGCCTGGAATGCTCCATCTATTCTCCCTGTCTGGTATATTCCTACTTACTCTTTAAGCTCTACACCGGTGTTACCTGCACTGTGAACCCTCTCAAGACCCCACACTTCACTGTGGGCAGAATTTATTAGCCTCTTTGTGTTCTCATAGCACTAGGCCAATACCTTTTTTTTTTGCTGTCCTGGGAATTGAACCCAGAGGTATTCTACCTCCAAGCTACACCCCAAGTCCTATATATATATATATATATATATATATATATATATATATATATATATATATATATATATATATAT